>JAAOAY010000110.1:0-77690 GCA_013396255.1 Fusarium sp. NRRL 25303
CCAATCCCCCCCGCAACCTAGACTTTAACGCCCTGACAAAGGGGGGAAAAACTGATTCAGTTGCACGTTGCATCACAATTACACAACACACGATCCCATGTTATCTTCCCAGCGCGTCTCTATTCCCGAGTCATATCTCCGCCCGCCATGCCCTCCCCCATCGCAGATCGCCGAAAAGCGCGTTCCAAAAACGGTACGCCCGGAACACAACATTCCTTCCGATATCGCTGCTAACAAAAATATTCATCAAGGGTGTTTGACATGTCGTATCCGAAAAGTCAAGTGTGACGAACAAAGACCTGTTTGCAAACGCTGCGAGAACAGTCCCAATAAGTGTGAATGGCTCGAACCGGGTCAGGCTCTCAGTGCAAGGGGGAAGAGGGTTGAGAGTCCTGCGTATGGAAGTCCGCGGTTACTGGCGTCGAGTGAATCGCCTGCGAGTTTTGACTCTGGAAGTCCTGTTTCGCCGGCGAGCGGCCATGACTTTCACTTGCCACGGTCGCATTTATCAGCAGCGCATATACCGCTTGCAAATTCACTCCAGTTGAGTGAGCAGGACAGATCGGCTTTTGCCTACATCCCTTATTCGACTATGGTGGTGAGTTATGGAAAGCTCTGGCAATGGAGTAACTTTTCGTATATCTATGCGAACATTGCGAACGTGTATCCTGGCGTGATGAGGAGTTTCATCGCAGTCGCGAATATGGAGCTACGAGCGAAGGAGCTTCTTATTGCGCAGGAGGTGGTCGATGCGAGTGCCTCATTGGAGAGGGCGAGTCGCCTTGCAGCTGCGGCGGCGGCGCATTATACACAGGCGCTAAAGGATCTGTCATCGTTGTTGGATCGTATTTGTCAGACGCCGGAGCAGGATTGTGATATCGATGCGCTGTTTACCATGTGGTTTCTGATTTTGAGGTATGAGGCTTGTGATTCGGAGACTACGGGGGCGTCGTTGCTGCATCTTGATGGAATACGGTTGTTTCTGGGGCCGTATTTGCGGGATGGTGGACAGGCGGCTGGGAAGAAGTTACCGTGCGTTGCGCAGGCGATGCTGCTGTATACATTGTAAGTTCACTGACTATAACAACACTGTTATTCACTGACAGACATAGATACCTCGATGCGGACTCGGCAACAGGAAACATGAACAGCGGACAGTTCTGTCTTGACTTTCTATCACGCGACGCTCATGACTACATCTCACATGAACATCTCTTCCTCAGTGTTCGATCAGCTCTTCCCAAGATGTGGGGTGAGCAATATCCTATATCAGAACTCCTCGACGATATGGAGAATTATCGCCCTCTCCGCTTATATCACCTCTGTCAAGGATCTAAACTTGAGCTTCTCAGACTAGCACGGTCAACAACGCACGGTGGACACGACGATCTCAAGAAACTCTGGCGACACGTCGAAAACTTCGGTGATGTACGACAGCTCATCTCTTCAGGCATGTAATATAACTAACGACAACAGGAATTCGTCGATATTCTCCTCCTCGCCAAAAAGACCCCCAGTTCTGGAGGGAAACGCCTCATGTGGACAGTCTATGCCGCCGCCCTTGACTTCCACGCCCTACAAATCCTCTGCTCCAGCCTAGACACCTACAACGAAACACCATTCAAGCCGGAACCCTCCCTGTCCTACATCTTCAGCGTCGCCACAAAAGCCCTCGAAGAAGACCCCCGTCAAGTCTACCGTTTCATGTGGTCGCTCTCTGTAGCACTCAGCAAGACGAATCAGACTTGGCTATCTACCCAGCTTGCAAAAGCGAGGGTTTTACTACCGCGGTTTGGAGTTCCTGGTTTGATACTTGAGCAGTGCGGGGGGTTAAGCGCCAGTAACGAGGGAGCACAGTAACTCGTTTTTTCTTGTATGATTTTGTAATTAAAAGTTTATAGATTTGGCTTCTAAACTCCTATACTGAATGATTCTCTTAGGGGGAGGGCACGGCTGCTGGAGCCGACGAAAATGGTGTAGTTGCCTGACTGAAGAGTCCAATCTTGCTTGACGACGTCCCAGACGCTCAGGTCACGTCTTGTGAGCTCAAATGGAATATCTGCAGATTCTCCCTTGCTGATTTTGACCTTTTCGAAACCTCGGAGTTGCTTGGGTGGACTATTCGGAATAGCGACGTACATTTGAGCAACTTCCTCGCCGTTTCGTTGTCCAACGTTGGAGATTGTGGCTTGAACGGTAGCAAAGGTACTCCAGAGATCACCATCGGCAGCCGAAGCACTTGTCTCAGCAACTTTGACTATCAAGTCAGAGTACTCGAACTCAGTGTAGCTAAGGCCGTGCCCAAACTCAAACCTCGGGGTGATATCCCTATCGTCGAAAGAGCGGTAATCCAAATACACGCCTTCAGTGAAGTCGCACTGCGGATCCTTGCTGCCTTCCTCCAATCCACAGGGCTTGTACGGCGTATAATCACTCTCGTTCTTGGCCAGGGTATACGGCAACTTTCCTGAGAAATCGGCCTCACCATAAAAAAGCTTCACAAGCGCCTCGCCACTATCTTGACCGGGAAGATGAGCGATGATTGTTGCTGTGATGTTAGGATGCTCGATCCACTGATCAACGAGACGAATCCCAGCTGCGTGGATTGTAACAATTGTGTTGGCGCATTTCGATGCAACGTTAAGGATCAGAGCATCGCTAAAATCGTCGTGAAGACCATCGCGGTCCCAACCTTCTGTTGCCATGGCGTTGATGAAGACGAGACAGACATCAGTTGCGCCGTTCATGTCGGGGTTGGAGGATGAGAGGTCCCAGTTCACCCAGCTTCCGTCCTTCGCGGCTCTCTGCTGAATCGCGCTGAGGGGCTACCGATATGTTAGTAGATTCTCATGAGGGATAGGGGGAACTTGCATCGCTGATATAAGGTGGCGAATTGGCAGCTGCCCTGCCACCCGAAACAATAGTCCCTCCCTTGGCAGCTTGGTCAAAGTGCTCTTCAGTCCCAAGAACAGCCTGTCCCATCTCTGGCGAGGAAGTATATCCCAGCTGGAAAAGATTGTCGGTATTCTTCGTCTTGGCGACAGTGGCATCATACCCAAAGACAGAGATCATCTTGGGCTTTTCAGCAAAAGGAAGAGTGTTGTTTTCGTTCTTGACGAGTACATGCCCTGCGATGGCACCCTCGAGCAAAGTTGGCCGTGATTCAGGGATGCGAGCTTCGACTTGTCCGTGGGGAAGGGAGAGGTTCTTCATTCCTATGCCGGGGGTTGGAAAGTCGACATCTTGGCCGACGAGGTACCATGCAGCCAGGATTCTGCCTTCATCAGTAAACACTCACTCAGTGTTTGAGATCACATACCTTGTAGCCATATCAGTAACCCTGTCCTCCTTAACAGTCCCATTCTCAACAGCCATCGTCAAGTTCTCTCCCCAAGATCCACCCATTGGCATGACCATATCAAGACCAGAATTCGCACTCTCAAGATTGTGCTGCGCGTTCCAATCCAGCAACACAAACCCCTCAAACTCAAGCTCAGTCTTGAGAAGCCCGTTCATGAGCTTGCTGTTCTCGCAGGCATAAGTTCCGTTGACGCGGTTATATGAACACATCACCGATGCGACGCCTGCTCTTACCGAGTCCACAAAGGGCCAGAGATAATACTCGTGAAGAGTCTTATCGTCGACGTTGGATGATACTGCTTCGATGCCAAAGTAAGGACGACGGTAGGTTTCTTGCTCGTTGGCGATGAAGTGCTGTGGGCGTTAGTGGTGGTGATGAATGGGAGGAGGTACTGACTTTGACGTTGGCGATGACTCCGGCGTCTTGATGCCCGATGATGGACTCTGCGCTGAGTTGGCCCGTCAGGTACGGATCAACCGAGAAGCCCTCCCAGTTTCGTCCACCAAGTGGTGTTCTTCCCAAAGGCCCAACATTTGGACCAAGAAGGACATTGACTGACCATAGTCAGCATGGGAAATGCACCCCAGATGCTGATACTCACCTCCCTTGGCCTTGAACTCTTTTCCCATATAATATCCCCGCTGATACGTCAAGTTCTTATCCCAACTCGCCCCAACATGCAGAGCAGAAGGATACGAGTTCACAAAATCCGTTGCTCTCACTCCATTACCTGCATCATGGAGACACAAACCTGGCCATCCGAGGCGCGGAATCGTACCCGTGTTGCCAGCGCAAACATTATCCGCGGCAAAGCCACGCGTAACATTGACTTTCTCCTCGAGCGTCAATCGATCCACGAATTGCTGTGCTTTTGCGTATGCATCTTTCCAAATTCCTTTGCCAGTTCCTTGCGCTGTCAAAGGTTAGGTTAGCGCCATCAGGGGTCAAGTTACTAGGCGAATCTTACGCGATGGATACTCTTCAGTCGGAATATCAGCAGGGAGGGAGAATGAAGAAGTTACTTGCAGCGCAAGACAAAAGAGCTTAGTCGACCACATCATGTCAGGCACCACCTCGCAGATCCTCATCTTGGAAGGAGTGGATGTGTTGTTGCTTGTATTTATCAGTTCATCGCGTTACCTGAGCTTTGTTGCATGAATAGCGAATAAGCCGGTGATTAGCCGATACGACCCGTAAATACGTCATTGGACGAGGATCGCGGAAACTCCGTTGTTCACCGCCAAGAAATAGAGCCAATCGGAGGGTTAGCCGGTGGTACAGGGTATGTTGCGATGGATTTTGGAGTTGCGATCTGGGGCCCCGGAGGGTGATAGTCTCCCACGCGGAGTAGTGTAGATATCATGCTATTGATTTGAGATGGTCGGATAGATGAGGTTTTTCCGAGTTCCTTGACTATCTATGGATTTTAGCCGGGCGCAACGTTGCCTTCGGCAGTTCATTTACTCAATTGAACTAGCTTCCCTTTGCCTACTTTGACAGCTGAAAAATAGCATCATAAGGTAAATTTAGTGACATAGATTGATTCATCTTGGCAAATATCTTGTGTCAATTAGGCAAATCCAAGTTGGCAAAGTAAGTAAAAATACAGTCTATGGGAATGAGTATAAAGAGAAGAACAATTGATGCACGGACTTGTCTAGTCTAAGCGTCAACACCACTACCATCGTGACTAACTTGTGCAAATCGACGTGGCATCTTGACCATGATTGTAGATGCACTTTCGCTAAAACTCGATATCCGAACCTTCCGGGCTCGAAAGTCCGAAAGCTGCCAGGCTGTAGATCCGACCCCCAAATATTTCCAGCTGCTGTTGGCGATCAAGGTCAGCCTGAGCACTCGCGTCGTGGGGGTTCGAGTCACACAAAGACGGACAACTCAGACTTTCCTTTGAGCCGTAAAGTGCAAGCAGCGCAACAACCGCTCGTAGCCGACGTGCACTTTTCCACCCCCCAAGATGAAGTTGCAGTCATCGCATCTAGTTTTGGCAAAAAACGCGAAGCGAATGGCATGTAAGACGTAGTTGGCTGAGCGCAGTGCTCATAATTCGCCCAGAAGAGTCTGCTGATGAACGCCTTCGATTTTGAGGCCCTCCAAGATGCAAGTCAACACTGCTAAGATAATAAGGCTCCGCATACACAGTTGTGTGGACCAATTAAGCTCCGTCATATATAAAAGAGCTCTAACGCATAAGAGATCTATTGAGCTTTATGTAAATAATGTAAATTTAATACAAGAATACCCTTCCATCCTCCTATAGAGACTGACCGAGTTAACTGTTCAATCTAAAACACCATGGCTATCAGTACTAGTTCTTTGGGGCGCTCAGCCCCTCCTTCACCAAGGCAACAAGGCAACACCAAGAGATCTCGTTCCCTCCCAGCCCTTCCAGCCTCACATAGACGCCATACACCAACATCCAGCATCATATCGACATCAGGAAGCTCTCGTACACAATCCAGGATCCCCACGCCTATGACAAGCCGTGAGAATTCTTCTTCTCCGCCTCTGAAACCAGGACCAAAACCCTCCTCTGGCAAAGCATCACCGAATACCCGAACATCAAAAATCAAAGGGCATGAAAACTTCCCAAGTGAGAAGGCGAAAGGGAAAAGCCCCCTCACCTCTCGGGCACATAGTCATTCATCATCGGTTTTACATATTTCCAAATCAAGTCTTTTGCTTATCCGAGACACCGGCGAAGGGTATGACTTCGGCCTCCCGATCGGTCATAAATTGGCGAACCTGTCGTCACAGTACATTGATATCGACAAGTTAGACCGCATGATCAAAGACCAATGTAAACCGCTGCGGAACCAACTAGCCAGTGTTGCTCGAGACCTTGCCAATCTCAAGTCTCATGTAGCAGTGCTGGAAGCGAATCACAAGAAGACGCAGAAAAGTGATTCTCGGCCTGAGAGTGTAGCAGAGCCTCAAACAGCACGCCAGAGAGAGAAATCGCCACAAAAGGAATTCCAGCCCCTAACATACGCCTCTACAATTGAGACAGCACAAGTTACCCAAGTTGCACCGGAAAGTTCGAAAGCTGGCGAGATAAGAAATGGTACCAAAGAGGCATCCTGTGATGTTCAGGATATAATAATGAAATTGAGAGATGAGAATGCCAAGCTTAGGAACGAGAACAAGGTATTGGAAGAGAAGCTAAGAGCTTACCAGTCCGAGAACGTCGAATTGATCCAAGCCGAGGAGGAGGTGAGGGTAACTACAGAGAACGAAGAGTTCCAGCCAAGTAACCAGCAATGTGAAACCAACGCCATGGACTTGGACCAGGAGGCTTCTGGGCCTTCTAATCCTCAAGGTAGTGGCCACAATGGCGACAGTGGCTCACAGCAAGGGGGAAGCCTGCCACAACGAGTGTCTTTCGAAGTGATTCAGCGCTTGAGTCAAGAGCAAGAACCTTTCGAAAATGTCCCCGACCCAGACGATATGGTAACAGAAGTACACACGAGTCAACATAACAGTAAAGTCCAAGTTCAAGATTCGGTACCAGGAAATGCCCCACTTATTGAGGCCAGCTTCATGCAGCATGGCCCTATCATCACACAGCAGGATATTCCCCCAGCAAAGAGCTACCCCAGCCCAATTGATCCAGCCCAGAACACTGTAGAAGAACCCTTGAATGAGATCCATCGACTGGGTCAAACGGACGTCATCCGAGTTCAGCCTCAGAGGGCCCGGTACCGTCATCACCGTGATATGAGCATACACGAAGAATGCGTATCGCAAATCAGAAGCCGTCGCCGTCGCCGACACCATCGGTCATCATATGAAGGAAGGTATCCAGATGACCCTGGAAGAAGTCCACAACCCCACAGACGTCACCGCCATCGTTCTGCGTGGGAAAAAAGCCGAAACGATCGGAACACAAAACGACACCATTGTGTAGATGGAGATAGGAAGAAGCCCTTTTTCGTGCGTTGTTGCCCGCTTGCTGAACGTATGTTCTTTCCTGACAAGTATCGTCGGGTGTAATCATCGAGTATAACTTCTCCCTCTTTTATCTACTGGATTTCTCTTTGCTGTAAAGACTACAGAACCCGACTTCTTAATTCAGGGACTCATCTTTCATAGCAATCCGTTCATTTTAGCTAGCAGTTTGCTGTTTCAGGGTCGCATCATCAGGGCCACATTCCTTGAGACTAGGTATTCCTTGTACTTCGCAAAGATTGATATTTAATAACAGAGAAGCTTCTGTAATCATTCAACCTGACAATGCCTTCTTATCTTTGCTACCCTATCGATGATTCAAATGTGACGTCGGCATGGAGTCGGTCTCCGCGGGAGGTTATCGGAAACATCCTGAAGTCTATAGTGTGACGTTTCACGCGACAAAGATAAGCAGTAGCGCCCAATGTGATGCCAGTGGTCAACTCCGCTTACCTCAGACGGGGACCTCCATCTCGAGGGAATTTCCCGATCCAGAGACTGTTCCTTATCCTTTTCGCTTTCGTATTGGACAATGCAAGGTAACACGGCGTAACACTCTCGCTTTTGTCGCCGGTGTGAAATCTCTCTGATGAATTGAGTTCCCTCCTTACTAAAAGCCGTTTTCACCCTCGAGGTCTTCTTTGACACCCCAAGCCGCTAAAAGATGACATCGCCCAACCCCGCAAGCCTTGCAACACCGCTAATAAGATTGCGGAAGTATGCTGCGATGAACCAATGAGATCGCGTTCAATTCGAATGCAAGATCCCAGCAAGGTCGGCAATTCCCTCTCGGATTAGAGTTTTCCTGTTCTTTTACCGACTGTACCGTAGACAAAGTGTATAAAGACCTACTACGCCTCGCGTAACTCTGCTTGCTTCTGCACCCGGCTATCATGTTGTCCCGTCTCATTGAGCTATCGGAGCGCGCTCCTAAAGACTTCACCCTAGCCCTAGGCGTCTCAATCCTCAGCGCTCTCTACCTCCTGCGACGCTGGCTACTTCCCAAGCCAATCCCAGGTATCCCGTACAACAAAAATGCAGTCAAATCCTTCATGGGCGACATCCCCGAGTTCAGAGATGCTCCCAACCGTCGAGAATGGTGGGCGCAGCAACCTGCTCGTCATCAATCGCCAATTGTTCAGGTCTTCATGAGACCCTTTGGAGCACCGTGGGTCTTCGTGGCGGATTACTTTGAGGCATCAGATATTTGCATGCGCCGATTGAAGGAGTTTGACAGAAGTGATGTGACATGGGAACAGTTCAACGGGGTTGTACCAGGCCATCACATCACGCTGAAATCATCGGATCCAAAGTTCAAGAAGAACAAGGAATTGATTCGTGATTTGATGGCGCCAACTTTTCTTCAACAGGTAACAAGACACTTACCATGCATCAGAGCGTTTGCTGAATTCAACAGGCCTCGGCTCCAGAGATCCACGACAAGTTTAGTAGTCTTCTCAAGCTTTGGGATCGCAAGCTAGACCTATCAGGCGGCAGGCCATTCGACATAGCTCAGGACATCCATAACTCAGCGCTTGATATCATTCTCAGTGCTTCCTTTGGCATCGACTCTGGAGATGGTCAGATCGGTAGACAACTCGAAGAGCTCAAGGCCAGAACCGTGTCAGGTGGAAAGGATGATCTGTTCGAGTTTGAGGACGTTTCTATCGACGAGGAACAGAGTTGCTTCACGACTCTGGCAGACAGTGTCGGTCTGTCCATGAGGTCGCCTCTTCCCACCATCCATCACTTTCTCTACCGAAATCTCTCGCCAAAGATGCGAAGGGCAAGGGCGGGGCGTGATAGATTGAGAGATCGTGAGATTGCCAAGAGCATTGAGCGGAGAGAGTCAGGTCAGCCTCAACGCTGTGCTTTGGACAATATGCTTGCGAGAGAGGATGCCATTGCTGAGAAAGAAGGGCGGAAGCCCAACTATCGAAGTCAGACGATCATGAGCGAGGTATGTTGCCACTTGGATGGGTATGTGCTGTGAGTGATTTGGCTGACAGTTCGAAGCTGATGGGATACTTGGTTGCCGGACATGAAACAACCTCAGCTGTTCTCCGATGGGGAATGAAGTATTTGACTGCCAGCCAGCGCGTACAATTACTCCTCCGTGAAGCCATCTGGAATGCACATACTCAAGCCACAAAGGACAATCGCGTCCCAACAGCTGAGGAGATTCTCAAAGCTCACATCCCTTACCTCGACGCTGTCATCGAAGAGATGCTGAGGCACTCACGCGTCGCCCCAGTCACCCTTCGCCAAGCCACCACCGATACTCAGATCCTCGGTCGCTTCATCCCCAAAGGAACAACAGTGGGATTCCTCGGCAACGGCCCTGGCGTCATGATGCCCAGTATCCCAGTCAACACCGAAAAGCGATCTGAAGCTGCATTAGCACATATGGAAAGGACTCAGCTATTTGATGAACAAGACCTTGCTCAATTCGTTCCCGAAAGGTGGCTCACGACCACTGTTAATGGGGAAGGCGAGGAAGAGACCGTGTTTGATCCACAAAAGAGACCGTCTCAGGCATTCGGACTTGGACCTCGTGGTTGCTTTGGCAAGAAGCTCGCTTATATTGAGATAAAGATATTTCTTACCTTGTTCTTCTGGACGTTCAAGCTGGGGTCGATTAAGCTTGAGTTGGCGACGGAGGATGAGATGCTGGCGTTGACCCGGTCACCAAAGAATGTTCACGTCAAGCTGGCAAAGGCGTAGCGCCCCGTGGATAAAATTGTTATTTCAGAGAGCGTAATAAGAGTTTTGTAAATACAAATGAAGTGCACTTGTACAAGACTTACAACAATGGGTGTTTGCTAGTCGTCACTGTCCTAACTACTGATCGGCCCTTATCAGCCGGGTTGTGGGGGCAAAAGGGTACTAAAACCTATTTCCATCCCGGGGAATGAGGATGTTCCGCTTCGAGATGATGGACTGATGCTGAGACCGGGCTGAGAAACTTCAAGTTCTTTCTGATGACTAAAGCTCTCAGCCACAAGTCTCAACTGCAAATAACACTCAATAAAGTTTTGAGCATGTACTTCGGCGTTTCGATTCTACAACATATAACTAGTCGCTATTCTCAATATTTACATCCCCCATGAGATAAGGTCGGTTCAAGCTGCTGAATGAAAACCTGGTACTTTGGGGCCGAACATCACTGGTCAGGTTAAGTAGGTTGGTGGCCCTTGACTTACCCGGCGTCCTAAAGCTGCCTGAATACCTGCACAAAGCCTTCTACTGGTCAAGCATAGAAAGAAGGTGTTTCTCAGCTGCGCCTCGGCCAACTTCATGGGTTGCTTCGCCGTATCCATAAGTTTGCGCAATACAAATTGGCCGAAGGACCCACACCCGAGGGGCCTTCCACATATGGAAATACCTCCACAGTTGCCAACAGCTGAGACACAATAATATGCAGTTGGTTGATAAATTGCATGGGTCAACCAACAGATGGTCAAAGCGAGCAAAGACAAGAGATAACACAAAATACTAAACCCTGGGAAGCTAGGAGGAAACTTCTACATCGGAATTAGTTCCAAATCTTTTGCTGCATGCGCGAGGGGTCAAGGCTGATTAGCTACTCTATATATAGCCGTGTGACTTTGTCCCATGTAACTTTTTCCACTGTCGATATTCCCTCATACCAGTACACCCTCTCCGCTTCTACCGCAATATGACTTGGGATCGATATGAACTTGGCCAAAGGAACATTTTCTACGATGAAAAGAAACCTTTGATCCCAGTCAATGTGTTCCCTCCGCACGTAGAGCGCGTACGGAGATTAATCACAGACCTTTCTTGTGTCGCCAACGGAGAAGGCTTGATCAATAAAAATGAGCTTATTTCTGATGATAAGTTGAAGCCCTTGCTATATGGCCCAGATCCAGATCCTGCCCTAGTTGCGGCGCAGAAGACCTTGAGCAAGGCACACAGTCTCGTCAACGGTGGCTACAAAGAGGACGAGTGGCAGGCTTTCTACGCAATAGACTTTTTTGCGACACTTGCCGGTTCTCTTTTATTACATAAAGATGATACTAGACGGTAAAGTTGTTGTGAATTCTTTTGGCCATCAGAGCTGACGTTAAACTCAAGCGTGTCGTACAATAAATATTATCATGACGCATTCAAGAGGTATGACGACTTTTATTTATATTTAATACTCTAGAAAGCTAACGTAGTCGTCAAGAGAGACCAATGGGCTCTGGGACCTGTTTAAAAAAGATGAGGAGGTCGGAATAGGGTCATTTAAGAGCCTCAGTAGCCCTAAACCAGACCAAGCTTTCTTCCTTCCCATTTATCACAACCGCCATCCGACCGGGATTCCCACCGTGGTAGACCCCAATGCTAGGCAGTGGAATAAGGCTCAAGAGATATCCGCCATGGAACCGTTTACGTGGTCGACGCTTAAGAGATTACATGAATTTGGTCTCCAACCAGCACCTTTCAACCTTTTTAAGAAACCACCACTTGAAGCCAATCTCAAATGTTACCCTTGGCTTGTGGTCGAACACAAGAAAGAGAAGCAGGATAAGAGGCCCGTGAGAGATGTGTGTTGCCAGGCTGCTAATGCTGCAGCATGCGCGATTAGTTTGATCAGGCACACAGCTCAGTATGCTATAAAGCTACCCAAACAAGCGCACATCCCCCCCATGCCCGTCATCACTACCATCGGACCTAGTGTCAAAGTGTGGATCATGTATTATGCCACAGATTTCGACGCCCCGTGCTGCCACCGAGAGACTACAGAGGTAATAGTAAAGAGACGCAAAGAGGGATATGTAAGTGTATCTATCGGTTTGGATTCTCTTAGCTGACTTTAATTAAGATTATGCGCGTCATTTGGAACGGTGAAATGACCAAGCTTGCTGATGTTGTTATGTTCCAAATGATCCTTGATAACGCGCATACCTGGGCCACACGAGTTTTTAAACCTTTGATATCTTCGTATATCGAACAGTGGCAGCATGTATTCGATGAATCAATTCTGGACCAAACTTTAGGCCATAACGCGTTCTTTCTGTCAAAGAAACGTCGCGAAAAGACAGTCGAGCAGCGACGAGCCATTGTCCCGATAGTCCAAGGCCTGCTGGATGACCAAGCCACCATGGAGCTTGATTACATGGCCAATAAGAAGGTGACTCCTCTACTTTTAGGCTTAATGATGCACCAAATTTGCTCCTTAGAGAAGGAGTTAATAAACAGTGAAGTTGATAGAGTCGTTTCTCAGAAATTAGAGGGGCTGTCCATGAAGGGACTGGTAGCCGGAAAGCAGTATAGTTCCCGAGGAGGAGAGAATGCCCGATCTCAAGCACACTCTGACTGCTATTCTGACGACCAGGAATCTATTTTTGGGTCGCGTCAAGCCAGTCAATACTTTCCACTTGACAACGATGACCCGAACGACCCCGACTACAGGCCGTCACAAGATTCTTCAGCTTCCGTTCAAACGACATCGTTTCTGGCTCTTGCGGCTCCTCATTCAAATGCTTCAGACGCCTTGCCTTCAGCCTATGAGTTTTCTTTCCATAGTTCGGCGCAGGTTATCTCAAAAAGTCTGGAAGCCCAGCCATTAAGATCAAACACAGATCGCCTACTTGATAGCCCCGACAGTGATGGGCGGAAATCTCCATCTATTTCTGGGGGCCAGGCTACTCCAAAGCCAAGTCCCTCAACACTGTTCTCCAGGCTTTCGTCTACGCTTTCAGGTTCGCCAGATGGAAATGTATCTCGAGGGATATCTAAGGGAAAAACACCTTATGGGTTACCGGTCATCACTGGTCCATTATCACTCGAAAGGCGAGAATGGTCTCCCGGACGGCGACCTGGCCAGCCGAAGCCTCTACATACCCATGCTCCCCTGGAAGGTTCTAGCGAGAAGAGTCAATGTCAGGACGCAGTTCAAGACGAGAGCGACTACATTGATTTGACAAGAGACAGCCAGGAAGGTGCTTTGTAACCTTGGGCTTAGCGAGATAGACATCATGTAGTCATAGAGGTTCCACAGATTAGAAGATTGTTGGTCAAATGGCATTATTTCAATCTTGATACATATTGACAAGGTCCGGATTATGGGTCATAAGTATTTATTTAAAAATCACATATTCGGAGCATTCCGGGATCTCTCATGCTTTCAGTTAATAAAACTTCGTACAGCGTCTGCTGATGAAAATAGTCGGGGGAAGGGGGCTGTTTTTCGTGGTTGGGCATAAAAGTGTGATACAGTCACAGAAGGCTGTTATAGTTACTGGATGGGATCCCGAATGTTCCGATAAGTGTGGTCGTATGTGACTAAACGGGTCTCTAGGTAGCACTAGATGACGACTGCTCGCCAACATTGATGATGTGGTGAGCAGCCTTCAATATCCACTTGAGCCATCATTGAAGCTAGACCGCGCCAGGGTTCTGATAAGTATACTCTGCAGCTCCACTCCACTGAAGATAGCCATTGCTTCCAAAGAAGTGCTTATCATCGCCCAGCCATCCCTTGACATATGTTCTTTGAAGTCCACATTGCTGTTTCTTGCCCTGGAATCTGTCCTCTAGCCAAGCCATCCAGAGACTTCGGACGCCTGAGATGATTGGAGTATGACCGAACTGATCCACATACATATAACTCAACGAGCCATTCGGATATAGATTCGCGGTATTCGTGACAGTTTCATTGGTAGTCGTAGCCGCGATGAAGACATCCTCGGAACCCTGAATCACCAAAAGAGGACCTACAAATGGCTTATCGCCGACAGTCCCGAGCTTGTCAAAGGCAGCAGCGTGATAAGAAGAGTTGTACCAATCGCGTTTCTCGAATACGCTTTGCGATTCAGTGAAGAATAGCTGTTGCCCGGCTGCAACACTCCCTCCGATGTGCTTCATCAGCTTTTGTCTCACGACACCCAGAGGGGTCAACCATTGGCTGGGCTTGAAGTCATGAAAGATACTCGACAGCGCTATAGATGCACTGTAGCTACTGAAGAGCCTAGGAGTAGATAAAGGCTTCGTGACGGGTGCAATTGAAATGGTGCCAATGTAACCCTTCAAGAGCTCTACGAAAGCTTTTCTTCCACTGGTATCTTTTCCCTTGGCGAGCGCCTCGGCTGCACCCCAGGCAATTCCACCGCCCTGACTGTGGCCCATAATGGCGAACTTCCCACTAAGTCGGTCGCTGAAAGCCCCAAGGGAAGCTTCCATGGCAAAGAGAGTGTCCTGTGCACCAGCAGGTGTAGCAAAGTACTGATGCGGAATATCACTGCCGTCCCATGACTTGTCCACTCCGAGACCCGCATAGTCAGGCGCAACAACTGCATAGCCTTCTTGTGCGAGGGCCAGAGGGACTACGTTCTCGTAGTAGAGACCACGATGAGCGGAAGGTGCAGAGTCAATGAAGAAGCCAGAAGTTCCATGAGCCCAAAGAATCGCGGGAGCTTTGCCGTTCGACTTGTTGTTGAATTGACGGGGCAGAAACGGCCAGAGGATAAACGCACTTGCAGGAATAATTGTTCCGTTGAAGTTACGAGTTGTATAAAGAATTCTGCTCAAGGACGATCCAGGTGCGATCGAGAACGGTTCTGGGTCTGTTACTTCCTGCACCTTGAGGACCTGACCAGGTCGAAGGTCGGTGGGTTTATTAGGGAGAGTGTAGAAGTCATCTTGTTTTGGACCGCCGTTGGCAAGACTGGATTGATGGAAACTGATGACAGTATTGACACTGCTGGCTACAGTGTCTGAAAGATCGGCTCCTTTGATCTGGGCAGGTGAAAGAGAGAAAGATGAGTTAAAGCCTGTAGAGAAAGGCAAAGCTGGAGCCAGGTTCTGGGCTTCAGTACCCCCCAAGAGTGAGGCTGAAAGGAATAGCGACCAAGATGAGTACTTCATTTTAATAATTTTCTTTGTAATTTCACAAGCAGACCAATTTCTGAAGGAGGTAGAAGGAGTGATCGACGTATCGAGTAGCAGCAAGGTCTTTATCATACCATCTCCATTCTGGCGTGACAAATCAGCAACGTCATAACCCCATCAAAGGATCTATCGAATGTAACGAGATACTCATCTCAGAATATCATTGCTGACAAACTTTAGTAACATGACCCTTGAATCCGCATAAAGTCCGCACAGAACCCGCTTCCGATCCGCAATACGCCCAAGCCAAGCGTAAGCATGATCAGTTAACAGTAAGCACGGTTACTGACTATCAGCATGTATGAGCAAATCAAAGGCCACTGTCTTATTTATCTCAGGGCTATCTTGCTTTATTCTCTCATTCCCTTCCCCGCAAGTTGTTTCGCCAACTTCTCTTCCCCCTCATAAAGACCATCATGCGATCCCTCAGCGACGACAGTAGGGTAAAGCGCTTCCATTGGAATCTCCCGCACATTGACCAAGTTAGTCTCTCTGTTGCCGATAAGCATCGTCTCAACGATGTTTCCATCGCCGTATTTCTCTTCGGTGAGGACCTGGAACATGACGTTGGCGCATTGTTCTGCGGTGAGTCCCAGAGTAGACGGTGGCATTCTGTCACGGCAGTACTCTGGGTGAAAGATGGGCGTCTGCATGGAGGATTAGCGAGGGCTTACAGGGAGGCTTGTTTGTGAGGTCACTTACGTGCACGGCACCTGGACAGACGGCTGCATTCCGAATGCCGAATCGCTTGCGGACTGTCGATAGTGATTTGACAAAGCTTACGATGGCTGCTTTGCTAGCGAAATAAAGTGGTGTCTGTAGCGAGTGCAAGTACCCTCCACAACTGGCGACCCAGAGGAGGTTACCTTGCACGTTACGATTCTGCATCCAGTAGTCCATCGCAATCTGTGCCAACCTGATAGGACCTAGTGCATTCACAGCAAAGGTCTTGTACACACCCGGATTACCGTCGACCTTATCTTCAGATAAAGAAGAAACTCCAGGAGGATTCCAGAAGGTGCTTGATGGGGGCTCATAAATGCCAGCGCCATTACAGACGATGTCGATCTGGCCAAGCTTCTCAAGCGCTGCGTCCCATAAAGAAGAGAGTTGGGCCCAGTCGCTAACATCCGTCTTGTGAAAGTGGACAGTGGGCTTGTCGCCCTCAGTGGTTGTCCACTTGTTGACCAGATCCTCTGCTTCGGGGCGGAGTTTGAGATCAGCTATCACAACGGAGCACCCATTCTCAAGAAGCTGCTGGGCGAAGGCAAGGCAGATACCTATAGCTCCATGTCAATTTTTCATTCTAGGTGCAGGTAATCAGAAAAGGTTGCATACCAGAACCTGCGCCAGTAACGATGGCATTCTTGCCCTTGACGTCGTAGACAGACATATTGATCAGCTCAATGAATAGTGGAAACAGAGAACACAGCAAACGAGGGGCAAAAGCAAAGAACGCTCCTTGTTATGGAGGGACGTGCTTTATTTCTATCCTTGTTAAACCCCTCATTGCCCTTGAGTTCAGCTCGTGGAGCATTGCATTATACCCTGGTATTTGAAGCTGCATGCTTCAGTCTGGCACTTGCTTGGGTTCGATGAACTTCAGCGCGGGTTTCGGAGCTATTTTCATCGAGAGCTTGAAGGCCGACCACGTTGACTCAATCTCACAAGATTTCTCCTAGATGAGCTTCTCAGCGCTCATGGAAGACCGACTAATTAATTGTATCTAACCTGTCAACCAGATCAGATCATCAGGCCACACGCAGTCTCTGATGCACTCCCCTGACGGTCGTAGAAATTCCCTGTTACACAATCCTCTATCATTCGTGCACAAAACTGCTCAGATTAGATAAGCCCACTTCGGATACTCCCTCGTGTTGGTTCCGGGAAACAGCTAACCCCAATGCAAGGGCCAAGGATTTCTGGCTTGCAAGGGTCCTAGATCTGTTTCGGTTCCGTCTGGAGATCGTAACAATGCTTTAGACGTTGACTGCTCTTATTTTAAGGTTTATGTAGTAGTTTCTACGAGCACATCGTCGTTCAGACGTATCAAAAAAGGGGTTGTGCTGAATCCATAGCCAGATTCAATTTACTGTTGTCATGTTGCCTCTTCTCCCATTCTTGTTGTGTTGGTTCTGCGAGCTAGTGAACTTTAATTCCTGACGCCGGAAGCTGATGCTAGTCTTCCGGTGCATAATGGTCAGCTTTTGGCTAAAGCTGGATAGATCAACAGGGATGGTCATCTAACCGACCACGGTAATTACTCGCGGACATGAGCCATCTAACTAAGTACTCTTGTATCCCATCTTACTCGACATTCAACGACTCTCGTTTCGTATTGTTTTCGCGATATTTCACCTGCCTATTATGGCAGAGGCTTCAGAAGCATGGCACGCAGTCAAACCAACTGGTCTTGCTGCAGCACTTCTCGCAATCACTACCGTATTCACGCCGATGATTCTCGTCGTTGTCGGCTTGAGAATATGGGTTAGAGTGACGCATCACTGCTTCGGACCAGAGGATTGGCTCATGTGCATTGGCGCGACCCTCAACTTGGTTCACAATGGAGTTGTCATCTGGGGCAGTTTTACCGGCATTGGCACAACAGATTCCAAGCTCAATACGGCCACGGTTATGGAAGGCTTTAAGGTACGTTTTCCAGTATTTTCATTATTGCTTCTAACCATACTTTAGGCCGTGACCTTTTGGCAGATTTTCTATATCAGCAGCTCCATGTTCATCAAGATATCCATCTGCGCTCAGCTACTGCGCGTTACAGATAATAAGAGAATCAAGATGTTTCTCTGGGGCTTGATAGGTTTAACAGTCCTCATTACATTGGTGGCAGGAATCATCGGACTAGTCAGGTGCAGACCACTCAGTGCATCGTGGGATCCAAGCACAGGAACATGTATGGATCAGGGTATACTTTCAGTACTGACATACGTTGTATCGGGGATCAATATTGTGGTCGATTGGTCTGTTGCAATATTACCAGTGATCATTCTGTGGAATGTTCAGATGCACAGGACTCTGAAGATTATGGCGAACGTTGTTATGGGTATTGGCGCTTTGTAGGTCTTCAGCCGATGCATGGCGATTCTCACTGACACATCGAAGGGCATCAGTGGCAACTATTGTCCGACTTCCATACTCACCTGCATATTCTCAGCCTTCTAATCAACTCCGTAAGTTTTTGCGCCTATAATCTATGCTTTGGCTGACTTTTTTTAGACGGCATCGGAAATATCATTCTCTGGACAGTAGTCGAATGCAGCCTCGGCATCATGGCCGGATCAATGCCCATGCTTCGGAAGCTCTTCAAGGCACTACGAAAAGACGACAGCTCATACGCCAGAGGGACAGACGATATCAATCTCGTCACTATTGGCCAGGTTCGTGGGAAGCATCATCCGATCTACGATGGAGATGTTAGAGCTAGTGTTGCGGCGGGAGACGACCGAGAGAGCGACAGGGATGATGAGAGCACAAGGCAGATAATCAGGGTCACAAAAGAATTTGAGCAGATATCGGTGATAGAAAAGCCTCCATCTAGATATTAGCTACCAATCTCAGCAACGAGGGGTCAAAACAGAAAAAAACAATACTTAAATCTCTGACATTCTTTCAGATAGTACAAGCACTTACTCACGTAGGATAGACATTCCTAACTACTGCCCTTGAAATCCCGAGTCGGCGTACAGGCCGCGTCATAACCCATTCACTTGCCGTTTTTTACTGCAGACTTAGTTGTTGCCTTAGCCTTTGCTCCCGTTTTACTACCCTTGGTTTTCGCCGTTGTCGCGAGCTTCTTCTGGCCCTGCTTTGCGTTAGGTTGAACTTTAGCCTGTTCTATAGCTAGTTCCTGCTCCTTCTTCCTTTTATTCTTCTTTGCCTTCTTTTTGATGCTGGTCTCCACGTTTTGTTTCTTACTTATCACCGTTTTTTTGACTAATTGCTGTTTGTTGCTAGAAGTGCCAGATCTTAGTGGATTCTTCGGAATTGGGTTCTTCCCTTGGTCAGCTACCGTACTTAACACTTTCTTCTTCTTGTTTTTCTTTGTCTTCTGTTGTCCGCCTTTTGTTATCTTGTTCTTTGTATCAGTCACTGACTTGTGGGTTGGGTGCTTGGATTCTGGTCTTTTTGAAGTTAACAATGGTGCTGAGCTCAAGTTTGGCCTTAGCTGTTGAGAAGTCAGTATAGGAGTTGTGCTTCTTGTCGTAGTAAATTCTACCCGTGCAATAGACTTGGGTATCTTGGTTTTGCGCCACTCGAACTCGATATCTGGAATTCCAAATATCTTTGTCCAAAATCATGAGATATCGCATGGCCATATTTGATATATGAAGTGGACGGCTGCCTCGACGGCCGGGTGAGCTGTGTGTATCATTCTTACAGGCCTGTTCCCTAACTTGCCCTTGATAATAGGCTCTTCATGGAGTTGGTAAAAGGTTTGCCCAGAAGGGTGAAAGAACTGGGGCGGTGGATGAGAAAGCACAGTCACTAGATCGCCTTGAGAGATAAACCATGCGAAAATGATAGAGGCGCCATGAATGAATCTCGGAGGGGCTTGAGTCTGGGGACTTGGGTCACCATGATACAACAGTGGACCAAGTGCAGTTGTTAATGTTTGTAGACCATGAGAATCGGCCCATTTCTAGGCTTCTTCATGATGCATGCCGCTCCAAAAGACCTGACGATTGGGGATACAGGCTTCCTGGAATCTCGACAAGATCTTGTCGGCCTCTTTATCAGTAAGCCACCGGTGGATGAGCTGTTGAATGGCATTTGGGGCTTGATTTATGCTCAAACTCACTCCTCGGGCTGACTTGGAGGTTGTGGGGTGTGCGGCGCCCTTATGTGAGGGCTCAGCGATATCCATTCTGTCGAATATTCTGATGAAGTTGTCTTGTCGCACGCAAGATCGTGTTGGCCGGATACTAAGCTTTCAGTGATGTGATATTCGTCATAGTGACGCATAAACAACACCACGCTAAGCGCTTAGTGGCCAGGATAAAGATGGTCGCGACACAGCGATGAAACTCAGAAAGGGTCAAGCAAAATGAAACTTGAAGCAAAAGGAAAAAAGTAAATGGCATGTCATGAGTTACTTGCATTCAGTTAGAATGTCAAAAAAAGAAATCCTGCGTGTTACAGGTGGCGACTCTCCCGCCGGGAATTNNACTACGGAAGACGAAACAGGCTTAACCTGCTGTAGTGAGAGGATTCGATGGGAAACTGTCAGCAGCCAGGGTATATACAGGAACTCCTTTGTAACGACAAACAATACCGACCGAGATACACCGCAACGCCTTGTTATTTATCCATCTGTGCTAACAACCACAGAATATTGATTCATGGCCCATCTCTAATCTGAAGGTATATATCAGCGTTCATGACGAACTTTCTAAACGAAGGCCCGACAGACCAACATCCCAAGTTCCAAACATGCTCCTGTCACGATTAGTTCATTTAACCTAGCGCTGAGAAACAGGCCTACCTTGGCCAAATCCGCAAGATCAACAGTTCCATCAACCTGGTTTGTTTCCAATGCATCTTCCAGCGCATACGGCCACTCGCACCGTATATACATCGACATATCAGCCAACCATGCCATGCGCTCCTGGAGCTGTGGGAACTGCACCACCAGATCGCGGAAGGCAGGCCAGAGGACAAAGTCGGCCATGCTGATATGAGGTGTGAACAGCTGATTTGTTCTGTTGCTGTCAGAAGATGTCGTATTTGAAGGGATTGGGGAGTTTCACGTTGGTCTTATCCATTCTGGCATGGCAGCGTATGCTTCTGGCGACGGGTCGATCATCCATCGCATCATGTACCAAAAGACATTCATAGATGAAAAGCAGGTAAAATCATATCCTAGATCAGCAATCAGTTCCCACCCACAGTCATTTGCAGGACATGATCAGTTACCCTGACATTTCACACTATGGACCATGCGAGCAGCCCACTGCGACAGCAAACACGACCTGTCAAACTGATCCTGGTCGTATAATGCTGCGATATTTGGATGTTGTCCAATCACGCGGTCGACAGGCTCGCCTTTCCTCAGAAGGCTTGTGGCCTTTTGATAGATGTCGCCGAATGCATTGCTCATGTCCCCCGGGTCCAGCTCCGTGTTGAGTGTTGTAGCAGCCCAGCTCGGTAGGAAGATGTTGCGTATCTGCGCATCTTGTATATGGCGAGGATATCCGTTGGCTCTGATACTGTTCGAGAGCGCAAGGTTTCCAAAGTTGTTTTCATAATTCGGGTATGTTCTGAGTGCTGAGTGCTGGATCCTCTCCTCTGCTGGACTATGCGGTTCGGTTGTGAAATTGGCATGTGTGCTCTCTGGATATTCGTTGGCAAAACTCAAGCTGGCGGAGTCTATTTCCCGTGTTTCTTGTGGAACAGGTTTGGTTATAGAGGTTGAGAGGTAATAATCATTATGGTTAAACAGCGGCTGGAAAAATAGACTCTTGTGTTGTGTCTTATTGGGGACTATTCTTTTGTTGTCGTCTTGGTAGAGTACGGCAGGTAACTCGTCAGGTTGAGGATTATTCGTCGAGATACTTGGTGACTGGGAGGATGGGAACTGTGGTTCGTAGACCGGGATGCTGTCGGCGCTGTCAACAAATGACTATCAAGGTTTGTTAGTATCAAACATGGAAACTGCCTTTTAGCATCTTAATTCTTACTGGAGTGTTTGGCTGAGTATAATCGATTTGCATCTCGGTAGATGTGTAATTAGGCGTAAAGATTGTGGAGGGGTTTGCTATATGAGTATTTGCTGCTGCTGAATCCACGGCAGTGCCTGAGTCACTACCTGGCCAAAACTCTTGTTGCTCCATGTTTGAGCTCTCCGCACTGAAAGACTCAACGTTGTCCACCAGAAAGTAATACGGAGTGTCATTGGCAACATCGCGTAGTATTGGATCGTCCAACGCGCTCGAAGGCCGAATACTATCCTCATCGTTCATCTGGTCGTTCGTGGTTTCATCATTCTTCAATAACTCGGCTATCTCAGATGGCTGCTTCTCTTCCTCCAACAGCTCCGACACGACACCTCTCAGCTGAGCAGAGCCACTGGCAATTTGTTTTATTAGAAGTTTTGCAGCTGCAAGTTCGTCCTGGAGCTTTTGATTCGCTTGCTGCAAGCCCTTGACCCGCGATTCCCTGACGTCGGAGTCGTATGCGCATTCTCGTCCGTATTTCGAACAGCCGGCACAAACTGGTTTTTGTCCATTGCACTTCTATCTGTTAGTTGACAGAGACTCCACAGTCACCTAACATATTCACCTTCGCCTTTCGTTTCCGACATTCCCAGCATGCTGACTTGATGATTTGTGAGCGCTTCGACACACCTCGCTCGATCAGAGTTCTTGGGAGAGCTGTACCGTCCTTCAAAGGGGCGGCCCTGATACGTCTGTATGGCAATGCCATGAACAATTCCGTGTTCAGGCGCCACTCAAACGTTCGTTTGTTCAATTTGCGCCTGGTATTGTTCAACAGCGCAAACAGGAAAAATATGTCAACACGAGATTGTAAGGGTCCAAATTAGGGGTCCAGCGACTTATTTCAACGGTTATAATGTCACAAGCACCACTGGATAAAGGTACCCGAAATCCCTTCCGTAAGCGATGATTGGGCGAGAAAGCCTCAGCCGCTCTCGTCATTCTAGCCGCACTATGGATCTATGACGTGATAATGCAAACAGAGCAATCTAACGAAAGCATGTCCAAGTGGAACCATGGGAATAACCCTGCTTTACATGACGTTAGATCCCTGAAAGCGACCCCTTCCCTCTCATCCCTTGCTTAAGACCGCTTTTTCTTGATTGACTTTCTTTCCATGGCCACTGCGCCAATAATACTCAGAAGCGCCAATGCCAGTGGGATGTACAGGGTCTGGACAATCGCATTCTCGTAGCCAGACAAAACGCTCTTCAATCTTTCAGATCCAATTGACTCTCTCAACTTGGACAGGCCCGCTTCTTGGATATGTGTAGTGTTTGTCCCAGGGGCAGCACCTTGAATCTCCTTTGACAAGCGGTCTTGGAATAATGTTGCAGAAGCACAGATCCACAGTGCGGAGCCCATTCCCGAACCAAAAGTGATAACTGCACCTCCAAGAGATACGTCTTCGATAGGGAGAACTGCTTGCAAGGCTACCTGTGGACCTTGAAGCCCAAGACCGACTGCTAAGCCCAGAAAGGTGAGGAGGCCAACGGCTTTGGCGATTTGTTCCTCGAGATCGAGAGTTGTGAGAAGACCAGAGGCAATAGGTGTGAGGACGCTCGTGGCCAACATAAATGCTGGGGCGGTCAGTACTGGCTGTAAGAGCTTGGAGGGGACTTACGGTAATAGTATCCGATCCATGTGGTTCCAACACCAGAGATGATGAATGCAATTGCCAAACCACCAACCATTGGAAGTGCCAGCAGACCTGACTTTGTAGGTGAATACCCACGTACGCCTTGAAAGTATATGGACATGTAGTACTCTGTCACAGCCAAGACTCCCTCGCAACACGCACCGTACCACATTCCTGCAATGATACTCCTCTGCTTCAAGATCCTGGGCGGCAATAGAGCGTTATCTCCTTGATGATACTGCAAGTATCCAAATGCCACGAACAGAAGAGCGCAAACAACGAGAGGAACAATAATCTGCCAAGTTCCCCAGCCAAACTTCGTGCCTCCCCACTGCAGCGCCATGAGAAGAAACGTAATAGCTGGAACAGCCAATAGCGTGCCAAAGAAGTCAACCTTCTTGACCTTCTCCTTGAGAGTCAGAACAGGCGCCTCATGACGCGGAGGTTGTTCATGGACTCCATAAGCCGTTAAGACAAGACACATAACGCCCAGCGGCAAATTTACACCAAAACAAGCTCTCCACGAAAACGCATCTATCAAAGCGCCGCCAATCGTAGGCGCAGTGATGAGGCCAACGCTCTGGATCGAGCCAAAGAAACTATTAGTGATTGCTTGTTTGGACAGCGGAAAGCATTGGCGGAGGAGTTTGAACAGCCCGCCGTTGATGGCACCACGGCCTAAACCGCTGACTGCACGGCCGAGGATGAAGATTGCTGAAGAGGGCGCGAGAGTGCAGATTAGAGAGCCGATTTCGAATGTGGCGATGCCGATTAGGAAGACGGCTTTGATAGAGAAGAGGGTGTAGATTTGGCCGAAGCTGGGAAGGTTAGTGGAGGAATGGTGAAGAATGGGAGGACTTGCAAGAAGACGAAGGCGCTGAGGGTCATGCCGCTGGAGTATTGTTAGAGTATAAATAAATGTTGGAGAGGGAAGGGTATAGGGCTTACTATGCAGCTGAGTACCATCCGATATCCGCAATGGTCTGAAATTCATCCGTGATGCTTGGGACAGCGACAGCGACAATGGTGAGATCCTGTCAAACACGTCAATGGGCTGTTGTTAGTAGGGATATAGGGCAACTTACAAGTCCACTGAGAAAGCATGCGATTGCCATTGAAGCCATGGTCGACCATAGCTTCGGTCCAGTCGGATAGACAATGTTCTCCTCATCATCGCGAGGTTCTTCGATCTCCAAAGTGGAGGTTGGCCTGGATTGAGCAGTAGGATCTCCATTTACTTCACTGGCGCCAGTGCTGGCCAGCGGACGTTCAGTCAGGACTTCAGAAGCCATGGCCGTATGCTGCAAGACGATAAAGCTTCAATTGTTGACCAGCGGGACCAAAGAGAGCATTTCGAAGATACGGCGATCAAGGCTTTATATCACACTGTGAACTGAGGGATCTGCGATGTAGAGATGCACTTATTGCTGACCCACGCGTTCAAGCTTACACCATCTTGCACCGGCTAAATGGCTTCATGACGTGGTTTGGGGGAGGACGCAGTGTCCTGATTGATGGAACTGCGAAGGCTACTGATCTTGAATCTGACTGCTTCATCTGGGCCGCGAATCGCACAGAGTGGTGCGTAAGCAGAACGTATTCGATGAGGCGGCTGTTCACAATCGACATAGGCTTTGAAGTCGACCAGTTTTGTCATCCACCAGAGACGAAGGGTATGCTCGAGCGTACACCCTGTGCCTCAGCAACGCTTGATGCCCCAACCAGGTGAGCCAGGCCCTGTAAGTTGAGTGAGACACTACTGACCCTCAGTGGGGTACACCAACTGGGGCGTTTCAAACAGTGACATGCAATACCCTACAGTAGAGTATTCCACGCCCTTGGCCCTGATCAATCCTAGCAAAACATTAAGAAATCAGTTTGATGAGGCTAATAACGACACTGCGATAATAGACCGCTCTTTATCTTAATTCGGCTCTTTTTATCTTTTGCTTCCTCGGCAATCGATGCTTAGACCTTGTTCAGTCGGACCAATAGCGGTAATCCCGTGAGGTGGCGGGCGGAATTATGCTGACCCGGGGGGTTGGGTTGCCTGGTCAGATCAAGCCAGAAGGACAATCTTCAACGGAGCATCGACAGCAACTGAACGTCCGTTGGCGCTCGTGTCGCAGCGCAAAATGTCTCTCGATCAGAGAGTTCAGATTTGGCTCAGCAATATCCAACAATCCATCGACGATCCGTCGCCTACTCCGGAACCGTACGCCGATGTCCCACCTAATGCCTTGAAACGCCGTCGAGTCGATTCACCACCTCGCGAGACCACCTGGTCACTCAAGCTGTCACACAACGATCCGCTATACGATATCAAGAAGAGATGCCTCCAACAGCAGGTTAAACTCGACAGGCTCAAGGAAGAAATGAACAGAGATGCCTTTCAACCGCTCAAGAAACGAGCGACCGCCAACAACCAAGTGTCCTCTCAATTGCAGCAGCAATACTGTAACTTTGTTAGCTACAGTACAGGCAAGGTTGAACGGCGGCTCATCAGCAGAAGAGTCGAGTCGGTTTCGCAACCTGTAACAACCCCATCTCGCGTAACCTCAGCAACGGGTTTTGGCTCCTACAACTCGGCACGGCCACTCCGATCGGAAGAAGTCAAGGTCGAACCAGACACCGAACCTGTATCGTGGCCACGACAAATCAAAACCGAACCCGATCTCGAGCCGACGCACCCTGTGCAATTACCACGGGATACAAGAGTCGAGCCTGTCATTGAACTCCCACAGACAACATTAACGACCCTCCTCAATCGAATCAACGACATCTACGCCGGTCGCGGCATCCTCCCCGACGAATTCGAACCGATCCTCGACGTCGCGAGGAAGATTTCTAGTTACAATGACTGGACCTGGATCCGATGTGGAAGTTCTAGTGATATTTTCTCTTCCCAGCGACGTTCTTTTGGTAGGGTGCCTAGTCTTGCCCAGGCCGGCAAGATTATGCACCAGGCAGCTTTATGTGCTCAATACAACGCATCACTGTCCGAGTGGAATATGGAGGTTGTTCACAAGGTTCTTGAGGTTTCTTTGAGGGAGGAGAATGGCTTTGGACCTCAGCTCATCGACTTCAGATCCAGGTGAGTAACCCTCTCCAGCTTCCTATTGCAAGCCCAATACTAATATTGTGTTCTCAGCGCAGGTGGTCAAATTCTTCGCGAGTACCATTCAAATCTCTATAGCCCTCAACCTCCTGATTTCTGCGTCTACGTAGAACCATCCCGCGACAAGAACCCTGCCATCCCCGAGCTCATCAAGCACATTCAGAAGAAACTCCGCACAAGGATATTCAACCACATCCACGTAGCATCCCTCCAACCCCAGCGACCGATAGCTTTCCACATACACAATCTACCGCATAACACGAACCTTGAGCTTCAACGCGTACGAACCGCCCTCGCCGCACACTGGGCTTTTCTCAAGGACCTGGTGCAATTGAGAGAGATTGCCGAGGTTCATCGCTACAGTTGGCCGGACGTCGTGGATCCTTCGATATCTGAGCTTCCTGAATTTCTCCCTGGCATCATCGTCCACAAGCATAATTGGTTTCTTAGCATCTGGAAACAAGGCGAAAGCGACGCGAGGTTCTACGGGATTGGCGATACGTCGACTTTGATTGGTGTTTTCAAGATCATTTATTCGCTGCAAGTTCTCCAGAATTGGGTTAAGAAGGAGTATTGGCCTTGGATGCAGAGGCTTCTTTTGGGCTGGCCTTTGGACATGAATGGAATGCCTATGATGTAGTAATGTTTTTAGTGATACCCCGAGATTGGCAGGATACCCATTTTGTATTGTACTTTATTTTCTTTATTTTATATGGCATTGGCGTAAGGTCTATTTAGTCGAGTACACAATCTCAGATACTTCTTTTCTCGTCAAGACCTTGCCGAACGAGAACATTACATCCGTCATGGTCTTGTCGATGATCTGCTCAATCTGTTCGTCGCTTGTAACCCCGACCTCTTTTAGTGTACTTGGCAGCCCTGTAACCTTGACAAGCCGCGCAACGCAATCACCCGCATCAGTCTCTTCCCATCCCAACGTCTCATTAAAGATCCTCACGATCTTACTCTGTGCCTCGGGGTTTCGCGTCTTGGTGTATCGCAACACCGGAGGAAGCATAATGCAGCTCGTAATGCCATGCATGACCTTCCCAACACTACCCAGTTGATGCCCAATTGCATGACTGGCACCCATGTTCACTCTATAAATGATGAAGCCCATGAGCGCCATGCGACTTCCGGCTTGACACTTGCTCACGCCGTGAACAAGCTCGCCTTCACCTTCTTTTCCTCTGCTCAATCCCTCTTTATACTCGACCAACCCCTTGGTCAAGTCTCGCAGTGCCTTTTCGCACCATTGTTGAACATCTGGATACTTTTTGCATTCGGGGTTGCACAGCGTTTCAACGCAGTGATCCACAGCTCGTATCCCAGAGCTCAACCACAGTTCTTCAGGTGATGTTCTTGCAACCCATGGATCCATGAGGATTAAATCCGGCGCGCCACCATCCTCAAGAGAGAAATGCTGCTTCTTACCCACGCGGTTCGTGCAACTCGCTGTATGGTTCCATTCTCCGGCTGACAAACTCGTAGGAATAAGAATGAGCTTCACGCCCTCCGCCTTTCTCATTTTGTCTTGCGGCGCAACGCCCTTCTCTTGATCCAGCAGATCCTCCATGTCCTGCTCGCGGAATCCGGCGGGCAAAGTGGCGGACATTAGACGTGCGACTTTACAAGCGTCGGAGTAAGAGCCGCTGCCAACGCTGATGACACAGTCTATCTTGTGCTCTGTGATGCGGTGGGCAATGTCGATGACATCTGAGTATGGGGAGTGAGAGCCAACGCCTTCTTTGACGTTGCTGAGGCGATCGCCGAGAGCCTCTTTCAAATCAGCGATTACTGAGGTGTTTTGGGCTAGAGATTTGCTGTGGACTAGAAGAACGCGCCGAGAATTCCATTCCTTGAGCGCGGAGAGGACGTCCTCTTTGCTTTGAGAGTTGAAGATTGCGTCGGATCCTGTCCGATGTCCGCCTTCGAGTTGGGGAATGCGATACGGCTTGAGGGTACCTGTCATGTTGAGGGCACGCAATTGGGAGCAATGTGTGAAGAGTTATAGATTTGATGAAAGATCCATGTTGTTGACGATGCAAAGAAGTAATCGTTGGGTCCCAGGCTAAAGTGGATTAGTGACGTCTTGATTATGACGCTTTGCCGAGTTCCGAGCCACTATTCCCACTTCTTTGCTGACTGTGTTTCCATTAGCACCATGTAGGCCCAAAGCACGTTGGGTATATTCCCTTTGACAATACACACCACGAATACCGGGGTAATCAGGGCGATGACCAAGTCGGTGATCTGGCCGACCGATCCGCAATCGCCCATTGCACCTTCTTGGTAAGCCCATGTTGCGAAGCCGCCGGTGAAGATTTGAGGTTGTTCATTGGCTAGTACCGTAGAGGTGCTTGTTGTTTCTTCAGTTGTTGACGAGAGGATCGTAGTTGAACCTGAAGCTTCTACTGTTGGTGTTGTGAAGCTCTCTGTTCCCTCGGTTGTTGTTGGGAGGGTTGTGTTGGACTCTGAGATTTCTATCGTTGTCAAAGAGTCTATTGTCTCCTTGGTCGTCGAGGGTAGAGTCGTGGTGGTTTCCGAGAACTCTATTTCTATCAAGGCATTTTCAGTATTGGTCGTCGTGGCAGAAGTGCCTGCGGCTAAAGAGGAGTCAAGGGAGACCGTTGAAGTAATCTCATTATCGGGACGTGCCTCGGTTGAGGACACAATCGAAGTAGCCGTAGAGGTAGCGTCAGACACAGAGCTTGTCGCACCCAAAGAGCTTTCAGTTAGTGTCTGGCTCGACTCGGGCTCGCAGGGACCAGCAGCTACATCAGAAACAACGATATTCTGTGGAAGCTGGCGCGAATAGTTCCAAATATCTTGGCAAGGTATCCCGCAACCACACGAACATAACAAAAACATCAGTGGCATGGAATAAAAGTTAATTTTGTCGTCGATTCTTCTTTCGTAGCTTTGCCACCAGGTGTCTTGTAAATGGCTTGGATGCTGTGGAAGATACGTCATTCTGTAGGTGAGTAAATGGTTGAGGTGTATCATGGAAGTTATAGATTAAAATGAAGGGTTTAAGGGTTGCTGGAGAGAAGACGGCAACTCGGAATATGGAAGTTGAGCGGAATTGGTTCCATTGCCCGTCTGACATGTCGCAATGGGTTGGATGCCGCTAGGCCTTCAATAGTCGAGCACAGCCACTGGTAAGACTACTCCAACCAATGCTGATCAGGCAGCCTTTGCGCATGAGTCACCAAGACTTAATCCCCGCGGAGCTGTCAACCATGGACAAAAGATGACTTCAACTTCTAATACAGTCTGTGGTCTTGCAAATGCAATGCTATACCCTTTGGATAATCTTTTCCGCAGCTCCAGAAGTACAACGTCTCTTCCTCACCGTCACAAGCCCCCTTAATTGAAGAAATCAGTGTGCCATTGTATCAGTCCAGTATGCCCTATCGTCTTCAGAAACAAGCCAACAGCGAACCTGCAAAGATACAAAGATGCACATTCTACTCATATCATCGCCCCTGCGACCACTATAAACAGCGTTACTGTACCAGATACCGAACACCAAGGCAGTGCTGCACCTGCGCGGACTCACGACCACTGCGCCCGGATGGTCGCTACCCACGGTACATCGACGGCACGGGCTGGGACCGCCATGCGCCGCGGTGGGCAGAGTATTGTGAGGGATGCCAGAAGGCAGAGAAAGAGTACGATATACTTCGATCAGCGATCGTGCTTTGTGAACACTGGAGAAAAGGGGTTTGTAGCGGATACGGGGTTTGTTGTATGTGTTCAGATATTCGGCCACAGTCTCATGATGGTCTCTATCCGCTGTATGTTGATGGGATTGGATGGATTTATGGCGCGACGAGATGGCAGTTTTACTGTCAATTCTGTAAGGATGTGCATTGAATAGAAGCCCATGGGGGTGAACATACTTGATTTCATGGTTTTCATTACGATAAAGAGCAGTATTTGCGATGATAGCTCAGGATTTACATGGTTGCTATTGTTATTTATGGCTCTATAAACAACCGAACTGCTAGAGGTTAGGTTGAGTTACTTTTAATAAAACTAATAGTTAATCTAACATTTCTATCTATTAATCTGTGCCTATTGCTGTTTTTAATATAAATATACAAAACAAATCGATGTAGAAAGTGAATACTAATATATATTCTTTCATTCGTGGGTCCAGGATAACATCCACCTCTTAGGCGGGTCGAAGGACTATGAGACGATCATAGGAGAGTCCAGTGGTGGTAGTTCGGTTCTTCATTACCTGATCGCTGCTTGTGCATCCCATGATCGGCTGGAGGGTTCATGTAAGCAGTCAAGGAAGTTGTTCCAGCAGGCTATTTCGCAGAGCCCAGCTGATGTACCCGTGGCTACCGGTGACCCGGGCCATATAAAGACTTCCTCTTTATTCTTAAACCTAATAACCTAGACAATGCCAGGTCTACGGCTTCCCCTACACAAACTATGCTCACACCCCTATCGTTGGCTCTCACACCTTCTTCAGTCCTGTGATCAAATCCCTGCAAGAAGGCAAGTTCGATGTGTAAATGTCGTGTATCGAAATGAAGTGGCGCAAAGCAGTAAGGCAAATTGTCTAGATCTATTATAGAGTATGGAGTATTACTAGGCTTTATCTCTTATTAAAAGCTCTATTTAAATCACGATAATCAGTATCGATATGAGAATACTAATACACTTTTGTGGCGGATGAGAATACGAGTTTCTTGGATTTTATTTCCCAGGATGGGTGCAGGGTTTAGATACGGGCGAAGTTTCGGCTTTAATATGATCTGATTGGCTCAACATCCAACAACAATAGCACTACGGTTTTGTCACTGTGAGGCAAAACTCTATCTGGAAAAGCCACTGAATTCAAAGCGCGCCAATAGATTGTTATGAACTCGATGGGATGTCAGCCTCTGATTAGGGCCAACTCCCACATTACGACAACCTTCCCTGTATATACCGTGCGCATGCGTAAGACTCTAAACCCTCCCCTTTTCTTCGAAACACATGGTGAGCTTAGCAGCGACTGTCGCGTGAGCTCTTAGAGGTTTAATCAAGCTATTTAATAGTGAGAGTTTTCACCGCAACGTGTACTTTTAAGCCAGCCTTCAATAAGATGACACCTTCTAGGACTTTGCGGTAAATTTGCATTAATGAAAAGTTGTAACAAGTTCTTCAAGGCCTAGAGTAAGAGGAACATTAGAGGGCGCGACGCGAGCACGCTGAATGTGATTCCTCCATTTTTAACTTTGAGGCTTATGCATGCCCGAAATCTAATGGCCAACAATACTTAACATCCTGATTCTCTCCTGTCTACAAGTCTACTAAGTTCACTCTACAATTGTCTAAATGCCTCACTTCAAGCCACCAACCACACACCCTTCGCTAGCCGAGCCAATTGATATATAGATAATAGTCAGTGGTTAGCTCGACCTAACCTTTCTTAATGTGCTACCCCTATGAGATGCGTCTCTCCTGCAGCCGATTGTTTGGCTCCATTCTGATAAGCACTAATGTCATCCTAGCGTCTTTCACTTAGCTTGTTTTAGGGAAGGACTCAGTAATGATCTTCCGGGGATGTTAGCGCTCAGGCTGAAATCTGGGGTTGCGGAGATTGAAAGCTCTTCACTATTGTTATATATAAGTAGACATTTACCATCCCTTAATCAGCGTGATTTTACTCCTCTTTATAGTCAGGTCTGAAATAATGAAGCGACCACCATGGCAGTTTACTACGAGAGCAGCTGGTCCATTCTAAGTACCATCGGCTTGGTAAACTTCTTCTTCGCCTGGATTGTGATTGGTATCACTCGGCTCTCATGGCTGTCGGCTATCCCTGCGATTGTGTCTGCGGCCGGTGCAGTCGCAAATGGCCTCTGCTACTACGCATGGTACATGAACTCTGGCAAGCCAAAGACAGCTACTGCTTACGCCGTCGCTGATATCCTCTGGATGGTAAGTGGGCGACTTAGTATCTTCACGCGTCAGATTGAACGCTTTGGCTAACTAGTCTAAGATCCAAGAAGCGGGCTTGTCCTTTTACAGCTATATCATACTCAAGCAAGTTCTGCAAAACAAGGTTCGACGAATATTTTTGGTCCTGTTCTGGTTCTTCATGCTATGTATCTGCATGGCCAGAATACTACTTCTGATTTATAGAATCAAGTCTATTTTCACGGGTGAGGAAGCATTTACCAACGTGGTGAACGGAGCCCACGTTGGTTACTTCTTCTCGCTAGCTTGTGTCGAGTGCCTCAGCGCCTTCTTCCTGCTACAAGTATTTGTTAAGGCCAAGAAGACGTCCGAGCAGTTTTCACTTAGGTCAGATTTCTCTAGATATCTTATCCGAAGCACCGAGTTACGACTGGCTTGTCTGGCGTTGATCGGTGTTTCAAGGGCAATTACCTTTCTTTTCAACCCTCCAATTAGCGGAGCGGCAAGTATCTCGAGTCAGGTCGATGTATTCTTATACACACTTGAATGCCTCTTTCCTGTAATTCTATTGTGAGTACCCACTGATATCCATGGCAGCTACTGGGTGCTAATTACTTATGGCAACAGTATCGACCTGCTGGCCTCGAAATTGACACTCACTCACGGTTCTCAAAACGAGTCGTATCGCCTGACGCAGAGAAGGACTGTTGGTAGAGAGCGACTCCCATCAGTTGATAATACGTCCGTGTCACGCGTTGTAGATCTTGAGCATCAGAATAACGCTCAATCTAAGGAAATCACGCGTTTCACTACCCGGAACTGGACGCCATCATCCTCGACAGAACCGAGATATATCAACACTGACAGCGGCTCAAATACAAGTCAGGTGGGCATTGTCAGGACGATCACCACTACAGTTACGACGAGTACTTGATGATTGTAGGGTATAGTGGGATAACCCCTAAATCGATACTGAAAAGTTGAAATAATTGAATGTAGCTTGGAGGTCCTTATTCCTAATGGTAGGAAAATGAAGGCTTTTTTAAATTAATTAATTATATTACTATATTATAATTTATTTTTATAACAGCCTACATCAAGGAAGATATCTACAAAACAGTTACTAAATTAGTATGATAAATAAGTAAGTATTACTGATATTCTCTTTTTAAAATACCTTTTATATTAAGTTTTACCTAAATCTTATCTATATATCCTATGTTGAGCAGCTGAACCCGACCAGTAAAAGTCATCATAGGGTAACGGAATGCTCACACCATACATCTCCTTGACCCTGAAACGCCTAGAGACCGAAAACGGCGCATCATTCCACAATTCAGGATCGTCCTGCTTCCATGGCAAATGGATGTTAAACCGATCGAGATGTCCCATCACCGACAGCGGTGCAAGCATGTCTCTCTCCCTCTCCACAAACTGTCCTCTTCCATCACCAGACAGCCAGACCACAATCCGTAGCGTCCGCAGATGGGACAGTTTGACGAGCTCAGCGCAGACATTATTCCAGAGCGTTTCAGTCTCGGGCGCTGGGACATCCAGGGTAATGTCCCAGGCTTGAGGGTGGCTGTCGTAGTACTGGCTCACACCAGCATATAGATGCCAACCGACTTCGATGTGTTGCATGGAAGCAATATGCTGCTTGGGAAGCATAGTGTCCAGCAATGTGAGCGCCGACTTTGAGCTGGCTTGGCCGAAGCCGAAGCAGAAGGTGTTGCCGGAGTAGAGGTGGGAGATGGACTCCATGTATCTGAGATACAAGGTCAGTATTGCTTCATGATGAAATTGGGGGGATACATACGCTGCGCGGCAAATCAGAGGGACTCTCAAGAGTCCTCTTTGCGGTAACCACTGATAATTCTCTGACTCAAACGCAGACTGCTTGAGTCTGCCACGATGCACAGTCAAGTGCACCTTATGATTCCCCATGACAAGTCGCCAGATCTGCAAGCGCACCTCTAGTGGTAATTTGCTGAACAGCAACGATTCCGATTGCGCATCTTTTAGCGAGTCGACAACAGAGAACTTTTCTTCCAACGATTGAGTATAGGGCACACTCCAGTCGCGAGGGTCAAAAGTGGGCTCTGGCTCCCACGCGTTATCTCTGTGCGTATCGGGATGCAGCTTCCTGTGCATTTCCTCAATCTCGCGCGGCGTCAGAGGCTCCTCGGGGAGTTTGGCGCCGCGATACTTGTACTTAGTATCGGTGTTTCTACCGAGTAAGCGATTTAGGAAGTCCATGGCTCCGGTATACCATATCAATCAGGACGGGAAGAGTGTTTGTGATATGCGACTGGGTGATGGGAAGATGGCGTCGTGCACTCTTTTATGGTGTCGGTGTCCTTTGGCGAGACACGGGTAATCGAGAAATTAAATAGAGACACGGTTATGAGTCTGCCAGCAGCTTTGATGGGTGCAATAGGCGGCCTCAGACCTTGCGAGATTTTATGCCTGACGATGCAGGAGGCGATAAAAACGCCCAGCTCATTTCCATTGCAATCATGCCTCCAATTTGTGCAGCTGAAAGCCTTGTTGGGCTGACTGGAGGGGATGCCAGCGCTAATCTCGGCTTCGGCACGGTAGCGTCAGATTATGGTTCCGCGCCTCTCATGCCTATTCCGCCCTGTATCATAACCAGGCATGCACTTCCAAACAGTCTTTGCCGAGTCGCAGTGTCATAAAATACTATACATAGTGAAATTACAAGAGTTAAGCCCGGTTGACTACGTGATAATTGGTGCGTCAACAAGAGCTATGATGAGATGAGATATCATAAATCTAGACACAGCACCACACTAGATGTTCCTATTTCTGAGAGGATTGACAGAACTTTTTCTCTGGAGGTAATTGTTAAGCATCCTCTCCTCCTCAGCATTGCACACGTTTGTAGCCCGTCCGCGACGGAACTCGTCGCCAAAGGGCTGAACAACTGTAGTCGAGGCTCTTGATAGACCCCGCAGCTCATCAGCCTGGTCTGCCCATTTCCCACCAAGTATTTCCATCTGTTCCAAGACGACATCACATGGCCCTTGAACACGGGCCAGGTATTCTCCGAGTATGCCAGCTCTTAACCTAGCCCCGACCAAATATAGCCGTTTTAAAGACTGGTTATGTGCTCCGGTGAGGAGTTCATTTAAACTTCGTAAATTGAAAGAAGATATCGTGAGATCCTCGACACCAGAAGACTGGAGAAGTGCAGAGAGGAAGTCTGAAACTAAAGCCATCGCATCCTCTTGATGGTCGAAAAACCATCCTGACATGGCTTCTTTCCCAGCTGCTTCAATAATCAGCGTTTGCAAGTTCTGAAGCGATTCGACGAGTGAATCTCGCTCAGAGGGAGACATGGAGAGGTTGGCGTAGCTACAGGGCGCGGAGCACTTGGCTTTCATCTCTCGCAAGGTTACTCCTGCTCTGTGTATCTCAACTGGAAGGCTGTGTAAAAACTCGATCGGTGGTTCAACATCAGGGTCGGGGTAGAGATCTGAAGCGTCTGACCAGGTATGGGGTCTCAACAGGACTGCGCGTAGAGATATGCGGTAGTCTCGGTCGATTAGGTAGGCATCTCTCTTGAAAGTAGGATCTTCGCCATCAGTGATTTCTAACCTATCGGCATTGGGCATTTTCGCCATGGCGGATGCAATCGTGGAGAGGAAAGTCCCGTTCTCTCGCATTTTCTGCTGCGCTTCAAACAGAAGCTGATATTCACGATGGGCATCTCTTAGGATTTTCCGATACGTGGCGTGTTCTTCCGAGTCCCGCTGCAGATCTTCTGAATCTGCGGTATAAATCGATTTCCATGCAGAAATGATAGCCTTGCCCAATTCAAGTACTTCGTAGTCGACCCAATCAGGCACGTTGTAAGACTCCCTCTCATGCAGTTTACCCGAGATTACATCTTTTAGGTGGCCAAGATGTTGGCTCATACCTGCGATGTGAGAATAGGCAAAGTGGGTGAGGTCGGCTGCCATGCGTTGTTCGTAATATGGGAGCTTGACGTGAACGCTGCGCACCCCAGAGCCGATCAATTGGTGACCAGAAACATTCTTCAAGCGCTCCAGAGACGGCTCGGTCATACAGACACTTATTTCCGGGATGAGCAGCGGTGAGGCCCATTGGCAGAAACGTCGGCATGTCAAGCGCAGAGAGCAGATGTCATCAACGCGAGCAGCCGTCGGCTCATCTGTTTCCCTGGCGTGGAGTAGAAAATCGAATATGCGACAGAGAAGTTCCGGGGGTGTATTGTTGATCGAAGCCGCAGTTCGTAGCTCTGTATTGGGGATCATGATTGATGATAGAGGATGAACTATGTTGTTTTGTCAAGGTCTTGGCTTTTTTTAGGCGGTGAAAGCGCTTCTGGTTTTGGCTTAGTTAGCAGCGGGAACAGCAAGGTTTATATTATATATACCGTGATTGGAGTTGTTGTTCGTTCCCTGAGCGTAAACTAGGGTCGTAAATGGAGTTGTTATTAATTTGTAACCTGGGGGCTCCGCCCCTAAACTAGGGTCTCCGCCCTGTGTAATTAACAACACAGTGAGATAGATTTTGACTCTAGTTAATGTGCGACTTTTATTAATATATTTAGAAAATGAATTATCTATCTATGCATATTTGAAGTCTTTACACAGAGAAATTTTGCCTATTGTGAAGGAAGCTTATAGCTATCAACAAAAATGCCTGGGTACTCCTACAGGCGATATGCACACCTCATAGGTGGAACCCTAACGTTGCATCCACGAGGATTATCATCATAGATATATTCCTCTTGGGCGATTACCTTGCCCTCTGTGTCTCTTGTGAGGAACTTAGCCTGCCTTCTGTAAGTGACTCTGCCGTCCTTCTCGGAAATGACTTCCAACTCGTGATTTATCATAAAAGCGAAATAGCGTTTCTCCTCTGGCGGTACAGCTGCACTTTGAAGTCCAACGGCATCATCATCAAGTGGTACATCATGTTCCAACTCAATAAGACGTCTTCCAACTCTATAGAGAGTCCCCACGTCGAACAGACCCTCTTTGGCTGGTCCAAGCTGCGCCAACCAGGATAATGCCGCATGCCGAATTTTCAGGTCTCGACATTTGAGGACGATGAAGAACAGCATTGGTAGCCAACTCATTTCGAAGCTGAAGCTTGATCGTGGTATGCGTTGGTGATCTGGCCCTGTTGATAGTAGAAACGCTTCTTCTGCCAAGTTTACAGCTTTGCGGAAGATATCGAGATGCTGATCCCACCACATTTCTGTATGCGATTTTTGCTTCTGGATGTAGATCTTGGCCATTTTATGCTTGAATCGCATTCCACATATGGCGTATTTATCCGCCGTTGCATATGGGGGAAGTGCACGCTCTAGGTGATCCATCTTCGAATCCCAGTCATCCAACAATGAAGCCACCGCAATCCTATCATCATTGCCATCGTAAAGGCACCCCATTATCCGAATTAACAGATCGTCAATCACAGTCTGCGCTTCTTGAGCATCGCTAAACTCTGAAGGCATTGACGCCTCGAATCCAATGAGCTGCGGGAGACGCGTTGGTGGTTCGCTACCGCCAAAGAAGAACGGCGTTATACTCAGACGTCTGAATATGGGGACAAGATACTGACACATCCATTCCGGACGCGAAGAGTCGTTAAGGATCATGATGCCATGACGGCAGTGCTGCAGAGCCGCATCAAAGTCTCCCTGTAAATACTCGATGCAAATAAAGAGCACGCAGAGAACTAGTATCATTTGCTCATCACTAGCTGACTTGACATGCTTTATAGCCGCGTTGTAGTGGTCAACAGCAAATGTGCTGCCACAGACCTGCCGAGTGATACGAGAGCCTCTAGCAAATTCTTCATAGAGCGAGCTGATTGACAGAACAGCGTGGCGCATGGTGGGCTCAAAGTGGCTAAACTGCATAACCAGATGCGTCCAGAAGTAAGAGTCGGTAGGGCCCGAGAGAACCGGTCCAACCATCTCTGTAAAGAACTGGAACGCTCTGCCTTCTTTCTGGTCGCGGGCGGATAGTTGGTTTGGGCGGTAGCACGTCAGGCTAGCTGTGCCTTGATAACCGCCGCAGACGCGGCGCGACGATATACAGCGCTTACATGAGGGCTTGGCTTCGTCGCATTTGATCTTACGGGCCCTTTTGAGTAGTTCGTTAGCGCCGAGTTCAGTCGGGAGTCAGGTTAACGTACTTGCAGGTCCGGCAGCCTGTCTTGACGTGATGGCGAGCGCTTGGTAGAGACATGTGTGGGGCTGTACCGAAGGTTGGATTGTGTGTGACTGATAGCAAGTATCGAGTCGAGCGGGCAGCTTGTTGGCTTTGACGAGAAGATAATTTGCCGAGGCATTGAGCCCGCTCGTTTGAGTGACGCAGAACGCGTGGATCGGCATCCTGCAATGACGATCATGCAGTGGGGCTGTTCCGAGCTTTCTGACCAATAATAGTGTGGACTGCGTATCCGTTTGCGGATGGTTAGACATGGCGAGCTGAAGCTGCTATGAAGCATTACAGTAGAGTCATATGTATAAACCGCCTGAAATATGGAAATAATTATTCTACAGCATAATTAAAGATAATGAGATTTCTACCTTTTAGTTCTGCTTCGGCTCTTCCACCTTCTTCCATCCAGATCCGAATCCCTCCCCTCGCACATAGCGTTCATCCTCATCAACTTCCGCCACGGCCATATCATGAAGAATATCTTTTATATCCCTTACACGCTCATCAACACCCCTAACAACCTTCAAGTTCGGCAGCTTGTCATCCCTTTTAGCCAGAAGCTCATCAATATGCTCGTCAACATCTGGATTTTCACCCCGCACATACCCGTAGAGGCACAGATACTCCAGAGAAGACGGTAGCATGTCTACCAGTCGGAAAGGCGCGGGTTTCATAAGTCGGTAGGGCGGTTCCTTAATTCTATGGGGTGGTTGCCACCCATCGTATTCCCCGAGAAGTGGCATGATGCCTATGCTCAGATGCGTCAGGTGAGGAAAGTCGTGTAATGACCCGATAGTCACCATGTACTCTTTGCCACCGTCCATCTTGTGCCTAGTACTGATCTCTTTATCCAAAGCTAGCCTACCACGTCCATATTGATCAAGCTGGTCCTGTATCTGCCAATTAGTCCCGTCATCTTCTTCCTCCTCATAATTTCTGTCAACATCCCAGCGCAGCACGTCTGCCCCGATGCCTACAGTAACGTCAATGTCCAACACTCTCAACGAGTTTCTATGCGCAGAAAGTGCCTTTGCGATATAAAACGGTTCGCTATCAGGCTCTGCCCCGTCACAAGTCGTCAAACCACCAATCGACAGCTTGAACTCCTCAAGCGCCTTGGGAATCGAGATCATAACGTCAAGTATGCCAGACGAAATATCGCAATGGGTAATTTCGAATCTCTTCATGTTTCCTGTCCCCGGAACGAAGAACGTGCGGTCCGCCTGATAATCCGACAGGCCGTCCATAGCGACTGACTCAAGAGCTGGGAGACGATGTATCAACTGCATGAATTCGAGAATATTAAACGCGCTGTAAAACCTCTCGTCCACTCGAGCGCCAGCGAATAAACGCACATTTTTCAGCCTCTGAAGTGGAGGGCTCTTCATCTGTGCATAATTCGCCTTGAGCATGTAGTCCAGAACAGGCTGTTGGAGATATTCGGCGAGATATAGCGTGGAGATATTCTCGCAGAGCGAAAAGAGAAGGATTATCATGGCAATTGAAAATTCGCTCTCTTTCTGAAGTTTAAATCCATACTCGCACCGCTTCCAACTGAGGATCTTATCGACCTGATCAGCCGTTTCATCGCCCAATCTTAGGTGACGAGCGTATCTTCGTAGTCTTATTTCCGGGTGATCGGCAAGTTCTTCATATCCCATCGAGGTCGGCAGTTCGTCGTATTCCGGTAACTTTGACGTGGAGGCATAGATCCAGGGTGTTGCGTCGATGACGACCTCTGTGACGGCTTTTGCGAGGGATGGGTCTTGAATGTAGGATTGCAATAGGCAGTAGAGGCGCTTGGTGTCTTCCTCTGAGCTAATTTGTACGCGTGAATAGTTGGGGGAAGTATAAATAGATCTGCACGCGAAGACGCGCGTTGGAATGGCATGATGAGGGAATTGAAGAAATCGATGACTGAGAAGCGGTCGGAAATTTGACCATCTTGAACGGGTGCATTTGGATATCCTCTGCATAAGCATTTTTGCTTTTGGGGCGATGAGATCAGCTGTTAATATTCACAGTCAAGAGATGGTGAGCAGGACAAATAAGATGGTGGTGTTGTTGGTATCGATTATCTTGATAAGATAAGAAGAGTATGGCTCCTACTCCTACTCGAGGAGTAAGAAAACATTAATCGTCACGATTTAGTATTGAAATAAAATTAGTAAATAGTACCCTAAACTTATACTGAGTTACTTGAGTTTTATTATTTAGGATTAAGGTCTGAAGTTTCTGCTTGGATTATAATTAAGGCCAGAGTTGGGATCTGTCTCTCCATTAATACTACACAGTTGAGTTCTAGACAGAAGATCTATCAGTCAACCAAGATGTCCTTCAAGCCTCCCATCATTCCAATGAGTTTCTCCTTAGCCAGTTCTTTGTTAACCTTACTAATTCTGCCCTCGATCTCACTTCGACTCCTCGACAACTCCTTTGCAACTTCTTTCCACGATAGCCCGGCCTTCGAGTCAACTGCCGCGAGCTTGAGATCGACACCAGCTTCTCGGCCCTTTTCCAAGTGCACGTTCTGCAGGCCTCCATTGTGCTTGCGAACCTTTCCGCCGACTATAACGGTCTCAACCTCCCTGACACCTGCATGACGCACAATAGCAGTAACTGGGTCGTGATCAGCTGCACAGCTGATAGAAGGAGAAGTTGTGTCAAAGATAACCAAGTCCGCCAACTTGCCCACTGTAATAGATCCAATTTCATTATCCATGTTTATCGCACGAGCAGCTTTTATAGTAGCCAGATTGAACGCCTTTTGGACCGTAGCCCGCATCTTCTTAGGATAGTGCCCTTGTGCAAATGTCATCACGTTCTGCATTCCTCGATCACTTGCTAGTGCCATCTGCATTTGATGCATCATGCTGACTGGTCCGCAGGAGTGACAATCGGCTCCGAGGCATGTCAATGGGAGATCTTCCCGAAATGCTACTGGGTCTGCGCCTGATGCCATGAAGATCTCGGCATCGGGTGTTGAGACGATGTAAGTTCCGGCTTCGGTGAGTAGAGACGCTTGTTCTGGTGTTGTTCCATTGCCGTGGGTGAGGAGGATATTGGGGCCGAGAAGACCACAGGCACGTAATTGCTCCGGCACGCGAGATTGTCCTATGTATCTACGTCAGCTTCATATACTCAGCAGAGAGAATTCAGGCGATTCGGACCTTTTGAAACTGGCCAGTGTCTGTAATGGCTTGTGATAAACTTCACACCAGCCTCTTTTACACGGCTAAGTGTCTCAGAAATTACATTCTCAGGCAAGAAGTAACTGTCAAAGAAGAACCCCAATTTCACTCTCTTGTCATCTCCAAACGGCGCCTTTGCAGCAAGACTATCCATCTGAGGCAGCAGCCAATCAGGTTGAGGAGAACGATCGAGCTCGAATGAAGACTCTGTCCACTCAGCAGCGCGTAATGGCATGACACCATGGCAAAATATGGATCTTATACCAGATGCTAAGGTCGCACTCAAAGCTGCTGGGCCGTGTTCAGGGCCAGATGCCCCGTGCGCATTGTCTACGACGCAGGTCGTCCCAGCGTCAAGTGCTTCAAGACAGCCAGCCAGCTGACCCCAGAAGAAGTCTTCTGGCGTAAAGTTGAAGCTTTGAAGATTGGCTAGTACGTCATCAGCGTTTTGCCCATGGCTTCCCCCGAAAGGGTACCTACCTTCAAGCATGTAGTCCAACATTGTAGAGTCGCCAAGTCTCCCTTTCAATTGGCTCTGCCAAACATGATGATGAGCATTTATGAACCCAGGAGCGATAATTTTCCCATCGCAGTCAATCTTGGATGCATTTTGAGGTTCGATACCATGTCCGATCTCAATGATGCGATCATCTTCAATCAAGATGTCGGTGTTTTTTAGTGCGATGACATTGTCTTGCGCATCATGCTGCAACACGGTACCGTTTTTGAGGAGAAGTCTAGAAGCCATGGTAATATCTATCCTTTTAATCAATGCCAAGAACAATTGTCAATGTGAGTGTCTTGCGCGCTGACTATTAATACTCGCGGTTGAGCGTTCGGTCATCGGTGTATTCAGTGGATATAGCTCGGCATTAAGGCAATCTCAGGTGAAGCTCGGCGAATTCTGTTATCAGATAAGACAAAAGATCGGCTCTATAGTTCGGTGATATCGGTGGGTGACGTACGTCTTACCCTGCACGAAGAGCAAAAACATAAAATCGGAGGCACTTTGCACCGCTTGCAACGTCAATTGCAAGTTAACCCGGAGGAATCATTCACGAGCTTATTCAAGTATTATAGATGATTGAATTTGCCTACAGACAATGTCATTGCTGTGAAGCGTGCACGCATAACACTTCGATTATCAAGACATTGAATTCATTTTCATCAGAGCTTGCACCCAAGTCATAATTTCAGTGAGGGAATACAACAACGTAATTTAGCAACGGACACGCCGTGCTCCTCTTCAACATCTGATTTACAAAACAATTAAACTCTACTATTCTGTGTAACACACTGTCGTTGTTACCGTTCAGCTGAGAACCGCATCGAAGCCACATTTCATTCATGGGAGGACAAATAATTATCCATGCGCCACTAAGCTCTTGTTGTGGCGGCAATAGCGAAGTCGCTTTCATTGGCCCAAGCTCCATCTCACAACCATAGCAAACGTGGCACCCAATGAATTACCAGCATTTCAATACCGGAGCGACACCTGCGTCTCTGTCCAATCGGGCAATGCCGTTGCATGCAGCAGCACGTTTCCAGCTCGTTGATCAGATCTGGATCATGATCTATCTCGCAAGTGGTGAGCTCACTCTCCTCTCCTCTCCCCCCCCACGGATCAAACCGTATCGAGCCATCGTCAAAACGGCATGGCTCACTCCCAATTTCGCAACCCTCACGTGTCGGCCAAGCCCGGCATCAAATCAAACCGGCACTTGATTTTGTTCACTAGACAGAAACAGGTTAATCAACTGACCTCGACTCAAGACTAGAAGCATTCGAAGCTTTTTCGAAGCCCATCTAAACGAAAAATGGATTAGGTCGTATTTTGCGTCAATGGTCAGCAGAGCAGCACCAGTCACTACGGAGTCTTTACTCCAAATTCTGCTTGTCAGCGCGCCAAGACCCCATGGGCAGAAATGATGAGACATTCCAGGGTGAGAGTGCCCCCTCCCTCCTACCCCCAGCTTCCCAGCTTCCCTTAGGCCGGCGTTCCCCAGTCTCCTCCTTCTACCCAATTCAGCTCATGCGGGATATTTTAATTCAACGCGTGTTTCTCTTCAATGAATGACAGCTTCGCGTTGGGGGAGCTTGGACCTTGGGTGAGACTAATGCGCATCGAACGGGCCGGTTACAAAGCGATCTTGTGGCGTTCGAGTCAGTCTAGCTCTCGATAATTTCGTATGATGCCTAACAGCCGAGAAACCTAAAACCAGAGATCCAGGGAGATAACCCTGCTGAATGGCATGCAGTCACGTCAAAAAACAACTCAATTGAGTGACCCAACAACCCTCATCAAACTTACCGTTGCATTGGGAGACGAATCATTTCATTTTGACTGCTCCAACATAAACTTGCTTGACCAATGACACCGTGAACCACGACACACATTTGCAGAAACACCAAGGCCAAAGGAGACAAGCATCATCAGCCTTGTTCTGCTAAATCAGGTTGATAACGCCGATGCCGGTCGATAGCGCGGTCTTGGTACGAAATTAAAGGCCCGAATACTGCAAGGCCTTGCTAACCCGAGTGAGCGCATTTGGAGAGCTTTCCCACGCGCTGCTCTGCTCTCCCACGCATCCAGACCTATCATCACAGGCCGGGAGATCGACTGCTTGGCAGTCACTAAGCTTATTCAAGAGAGGTCTCACGACGGGCGTATTGTCGGTCCGATCCCCACCATCTCTCCACAACGGCTCCAACGCTCTAAACCCGTAAGCGTTACGCTTCTCCCTTGGCGTTGGAGTCCAAGTTCGTGAGTGGTTGAAGAGCGATGGGGCAGTTGGTAGCTTGTTTTATGGTTCTTCCCCAGACTGGTCTGGATTGCACCGCACGGCTTAGGCGATGCCGCGGGATGAGAATTTTCGCACAACTTGGGGTCATGGAGAAGTGGACCGTCACCCTTTCTTGACGCGGAGTAGAGTTTCCCACCTCCACATCTCCAAGATTTCTGCGTCTGGGGGATTGCGTTGGGGAAGTGGGACAGTAGCTTGAGTTTATCGCGCCGACACTGGGGACTCCGCAGGCTAGCTACTCAAGCAAGAAAAAAAAGCTACTCTACTGGAGACAGAGCTAGCTGCTGGCGTGGACAAGTCTGGGGGCGACGAGATTTGTATAAAGAAGACCATCAACCACCGCGAATATCTTCATTCTCATCATCACTCTCATCTCTCTCATCTGATAGACAAGAACATCTTTTCTTCTTCTCTTATCAACACCCACATTCCATCACAATGGCAGGCGGTGCTATCCCCACAGCGGCTCCCCAGCTCGCAGGCGGCTACCTGACTGGTCGCGCCCTCATCTACCCCCTCTCCCTCGTCATCTCCCTCTTCTTCCTCTGGGGTTTCTCCTACGGTCTTCTCGATGTCCTCAACAAGCATTTCCAAACCGTCCTCGGTATCACAAAGCTCGAGTCCACTGGCCTGCAGGTCATGTACTTTGGTGGCGGTTACCTCCTCTTCTCTCCCATTGCTGCTGAGGTTCTCAAGCGCCGCGGTTACAAGCTCACTATCCTGATGGGTCTTACTCTCTACTCTCTCGGTGCTGTTCTGTTCTGGCCTGTTGCCAAGTCTGCTGATAGCAACGCCAACGGTCGCGCTGTCTTTGGTGGTTTCTGCGCTTGCACTCTCGTCATCGCTTGTGGTCTCGCTACTCTCGAAACTGCCGCCAACTCTTACGCTGTCGTCATCGGCGCTCCCGAGTCTGCCTCCGCTCGTCTCCAATTCTGCCAGTCTTGGAACGGTGTCGCTTCCTTCATCGGTCCCCTCATCGCCTCCAAGTTCTTCTTCACCGGCGAGAACCAGAACAACCTCACCAACGTCCAGTATGTCTACCTCGCTGTCGCCTGTGCTGGCGCCGCCGTCGGTGTCCTCTTCTTCTTCGCCAAGCTTCCCGAGGTCAGCGAGGCTGTTCTTGAGGATGACCAGGCTGGCCACGTCACTCAGGGCTCCATCTGGAAGCAGTGGAACATGTGGTTCGCCTTCGGTGCTCAGTTCTGCTACGTCGGTGCCCAGGTCACCATCGCTACCTTCTTCATCAACTACGCCCACGAGAACGGTGACATCACAACTGCCAAGGGTAGCACCATGCTGAGCTATGCTCTCATCACCTTCACTGTCGGTCGATTCGTCGCTACTGGTCTTGCTGTCATCTTCAGCTCCGAGTTCATCATGGTTGTCTACTCTTGCTGTGCCATCGCCCTTACTGCCTACGTCAGCGCTGCTCCCAGGGGTATTGCCAGTGTCGGTATCCTCATTGCCATCTTCTTCTTCATGGCTCCCATGTACCCCACCATCTTCGCCATGGGTACCCGAAACCTCGGCCACCACACTCGACGTGCTGCTGGTATCCTTGTCATGGGTGTCTCAGGCGGTGCTGTGTTCCCTCCTATCCAGGGCGCAATCGCTGATGCTAAGGGCACTCGAATCTCCTACATCGTCCCTACTATCGGCTTCGTCTACGTCCTCGGCTACGTCGCTGTCAACTGGGTTCGCGGCGGAATTACATTCCTGGCCCCCAAGGCTGAGGAGTCAACTGTCGATGAGATCACCTACGATAACGAGAAGAATGATGTCATCGTTGAGCAGCGCGAGAAGAAGCACAACGAGATGGCTTAATTGGATCGGATCAAGACGGATGAATATAATAGAGGCGTTCTAGATGGACCTTTCACGATAGATGCCTGGCGCAAAGATATACTATGAGAATCAGAATTTAATGTTTTATGACCAAATACTCAGAAGGCTTCCATTCATGTGACTACTGTGCAATACTTTGATCGAAATGTCTGCCAGTCTGGTGAAGATTCGTGATGTTCGGACTTCGCCTTAGTCATAAATATGGGTACCAGATCGCGACATGACTCGAGCCCCACAGAAGTGGAGAAAAGACCCCATTGCTGCCAATCATCGCAGACCGAAGGTGATTGGTGAATGTCGAGATGCAACTCCAGTGTACATGACTTGATAACTTATTCTACAAGCCCATTCGCTGTAGAGGTAACTCATCTATGGATAGACAGCAACACTTACTGTAGTGAAGCCTACTCGGTATGATAATCCGAATGAGGATGAGGATGAGCAACATGCTGTACAGGCTTGACAGGTAAGACGTGCCAGTCAAGTTTCAGCCCGTCATAAGAACGATGTGCACCCAGCCTGGAATCCTAATCAATTTTGGGCGCATGGCCAATATTACGATGACCCTCCTTACAAACCTAATCATTTGCAGGACTGCCCATCACCAGTCTCTGTTTTATGCGTGCATCCAACCCGAACCTAGTCCTAAATGATGAAGAGTTTAGATGAAATGAGTATATCTTTAAATAGTTTATACTAAGTTTAGTTTACTCGTTGACTAGTTTATTTTTTTATTTCTTCCCTGGTCTTGTGTTTTGGTTTACTCTATTCTTTAGGGACTAAGATTCTGTACACAAGCGAACAACAGGTGATGAGATGTCACCAGCATCCCCCAAGAACCCTCAGCTCAAGCACATTATCGAAAACACCATTGGCTCTGATCTTTGTCTGCCGTTGATCGTCAACGATGAAGCGCTGGAGCTGCCTCGTGCTTTGCAATATCCGTTCTGGATGGGGATACCCGATTCCACTGAGAACTCAGATAATGAGATGTTTGGAACCGGTGAGGAGGCCCCCGAGACACAGGAGAGTTTGTACAGTTCGTGGGAGGGGACATCGGACTCAGATGAAGACTCAGAGAGTGATGCGTTGGCGTGATAGAATTAGTCTGGGTAGATGGGAGATGGGAGATGAATTGATCTTCAGAGATTGCAAGTCTGGCTCTCAGCTTGAATCGGCCGAGAGAACTTAGCGAACTCAGTGCAGAAGTCATAAGGTTTAAAGATCGTAAGATTGTGAAAATAAATGATAATACATGTTGTGGACACGCCAAGAAATGGAGATCTGACTTCTGCTTTTTTGATGTGGAATAAAACCTGAGTTTAGAATGGGGACACCGAAAACCTGGATTTCTTTGACGAACTTTGCCACGTCTGGGTCCAACTTAGAAAAGCAATTCTACCACGAATACAACTCCAAATTAAATGAAACATATATGAATAAGAAGCTGTAATTATATTTCCATAGTTTCGACATTGTCCGCCCGTAAATGAAACTCAGATGTGACGTTGAGTGTTCGACACAATTTCCCCTGTTCATGAACCCGCCATTGTCGCGATAACGTCGCGCGCTGGAATCGATGCCACTACACATGATGAAATGGGACTACTAAGAAGCCTGTATTCTATTGCACAGCTTTCCGCTTTGTCCGCCCGTACATTCGACCTGGGCCTGGAGCTGGGACGCGAAGCGCTTTACTCTCTTGGTTCTCAAGGACTATCCATGTCGCGATAGCTTCATGTTAAATCCCAATTGAGTTTTGTATTAAGGCTGTCTATGCGCTCAGTCGAAGAAAGCAAACTCAGGTCAAAATTGTCCCAGGCCCAGGATACACATCCAGCCTGGCTATATGGTTAATCCCAAATCGATTTTGTCCAACCAGCTTGGCTCTCCGCCGTGAGTCTTAACTACTCACCACCTAGAACTATCGCCCTCAGGTGTCGGATTGACTGTATTGTGCTATTGGATATAGATATTTCCATCTTCGAATCTCAACTAGTCATAATGTGAAGCACTGTATTAGCTAGACAGGCCTGCTAAGACTTGCACCTTCTCTGCCACATCCTTTACAACGATATCCTTCAGCCTCAACTGGCACTCTATCCTGTGGACCCGTGCAGGGGCAGTATCCGAGGAATGGAGCTTGAACGCAGTAGTACAGAAGCTCTTTCAAGAAATCAGGACACTCAATGAGCAGCTCGTCAAATGCCTCTCGGATTTCGGATTGCCCCCCTGCACCGCGTAGCTTGTGTCTTGCGAATTCTAATGCCGGATCTCGGAGACCCCTTGAGCTATCGGGAGTCATGGTGTAAACGAATGGGATTGAATTGATGAACTCGTCGAGTTCTAGGCTCTCGTCTAAGGACCATGAGTATTTTCGAGCGGATAGATCTCTGAGCCCTTTGATGTCGTATTCGTCCCCTAAAGCATACATTATCGCATGAGTTGAGAGAGCCCCAGTATTTGATGCAGTTTTGGTTTCGTCGGTGTCGTCGGCTTCGTTCATGTCGATAGAATAGTCGCCCGTGTACAGGTAGTCGACCATAAGCTGTATCATATCAGGCTGATGTGATTTCAAGTCATATGTGCCGGAGAATGCTTCCTGGAAGTCTGTCAGAACGACGGTCAGATGTGCTTGTTGTATCGAATCTCCATACCTTGAATTGACCAGCACATGCTGCACGAAAAACTGGAGATTGGCTGCAAATGATGATCTTGTGAACCTTGATATCTCGGCCGTCACATGTCAATGTAAAATCGGTAAATTCGCCGGACTCGCGGGCTCTGTTGATTTGGTCAATTATGATCTCGGACTTAACGGCAGGTGATCGTACTGCACTATGCGTGCTCTGGTATCTTCATAATCCATGATGGCTGACGACGGGTAACTCGAGGCACGAACAGCAAAACACAACACGAGAACAGAAAGATAGAATGGCCACAAGTGCAAATTTGGCGGATTATTCCTTTTAATGCCAAACAATGACGAGGTGTCTGATTCATGCGTGGCCTCATGATCCCGAATTCGTGGTTCTTCGAGTCTGGATCTGGTTAGTTATCAGACCTAGCGTTATACCTTGGCGCCACTGGCAACAAAGTTTGCAACCATGACATCTGTCACAGCCACAAGCCACATCTACTGTGTCGGCGGTCTGAAATGTTGCTTTGGAGTTAAGATAACTGGCTGTATAGTGACAAAATTCCGCTTGCTCTCTATGAAGGCATGAGCACTTGCGTGTCGCTCTTGTTGATGACCTACATGATGTAATTATATAAGTGGCAATAAACATTGTAATTCAAGGCTAAGCAAATCTTCTGAGGTTCTCGAATTCTGGAAATTCTGACTGGAGTATAAAGAAATGCCAATGCTGTGTCTAGGGAATATAGACCTCTTCCATGTCTTCATCATCGGTGTCATTGTCCTGATGTCGCTCACGCTCTCGAGCCTCCAGCTCTTCCAAGATACGGCAGTTATGACACAAATCGATAGAAACTTCCTCTTCATCAACCTCAACTCCATAGCATGGCTCTTCTGTGTTGTCATCAATCTGGGTCAAAGGGCCCCGTCCACGTCGACCACACGGCGTGATGGGCCCATAGCTACCAACGCTGGTGCCATTGCATCTGTCGCAGACCTCGACGGTCTTGGTTTGGTAGCACATGGTTTGATTTCTTTGCTACAGGTTAGCATCTAGGCAAGGGGAGGAAAAGAGACATACTCTGGGCTTTGGATATAAGCGATTAGAGATGATAGACGAAACTAAGCAGAGTTGAACTAGACTCAAGTCTAAGGAGAATAACAAGTAGAAAATGGGATGACTATATAGTATCAATACATGCGCGAGACACTCGGTATAGGATAACTCGATCGATCGAGACCAAGTGCTTTTCTGAAGAGCCATCCAATGCGAAGAAGACACGCATTATTATTTCAAGCCCTTTGCATAAACGGCTTGATATATGTCGATCATTCTGTGCGAAACCGTGCAGCTGCACGAAATATTGATTGTGGCGCATGCGTCTTTCGCCCGGTCAGACAGACAGCCTGATGTGACAATGTGACATGTCTCTCAAAGTGCAGGATACTCGCATTCTTGCGACCAACCAGATCTTGCCCACATCACACAAGTGAGCATCATGTTACATTATGCACCAAAGATACCACATTGACTAAGATTTCTCATTCTGAATGGCTACAGAGTCATTATCTGATAGCGTGGATAGGGCTGCATCAAATGCAGCTCATTGCGGGCCAGTCCACCTTGGTCTTCACCATTGTGACGACTGTATCAGAGCGAGGCCTGATATATGATTTATACGTACAGAGTTATTCTGTGACGCATCAAGAATCCAATGCGTGACGTCTTCCCAGCGTGACATTTTCCCAGCGTGGTGACAAGATCTCGATTATAAGAGACCAAAAGACTCAATTAAGTATGTTTCGTATAATCTTAGGAGGCATGTTGACGATTTTTCGCAGGCACCCAAGCTTTACTTCCTTAGGCGCGAGACCCGCTGTCATTAGCTGGCAGCTATCCCGTCAATGCACATATAGTAGAAGAGCTTCAGTATCAGGCAAAACTGGACAAAAGTGTCTTGCAACTACCAGTAACATGTGAAACAGAGACAGGGAATAATTATTTGTCCGGTTTATAATAAGGTTTTTACGACATCAGCTTAAATTACTAATGTCCCAGCGTAGCCTCGAATCTTTCGGACTGTTCACTAATCAACTAACTACCGATGCATTCCCCGCCAGCAAACCCGAAATGACCGCATTAACCAGAGCAATGCCCGCAGACTCCGCCTTGCAATTGAGTTCTAGTGAAGATCAATGCGCCCGCAGCCAGGTTGAGATTAAAGCTGTCTTCTTCACTATTACTAAAGCCTCCGAGGAGAGAATCGAATGGTTATCTATAGCTGAAATGATGACCAACCACCAATTTGCGCACGAGCTTTATAAAGGGACAATGTAAATGAGACTCTACGCACGGCTTCAGCTATCCATCCATATTCCGCATCACAATCGATACTTCCAGCATACTCTATCTGCTGAAGAGCAAATCTGGTCTGCACTGAACCCAATAACACCACCTTGCGAATACCCCATAATGTCCAACAAGCCGACAGCTCTAATTACTGGGTACGCTCCACTACGATTGGCATGGCATGCAGATCAGGATTTACTAACGCATATGCAGCTGCTCTGAGGGCGGAGCCGGGCATGCCCTCGCTCTAGAATTCGCAGCCAAAGGCTATCGAGTCTTTGCAACCGCTCGATCCACCAAATCGCTTGCAGGTCTTCAAGAAAAAGGCATCGAGCTTCTGACGCTTGACGTGACAAAGTCAGAGAGTATATCTGCACTCAAGGACGAGATTACAAAGCGGACAGGAGGAAAGTTAGATATTCTGTTTAATAATGCTGGAATGAGTAAGTCTGCTCTGCCAATTGTGAATGGGAACGCGTATTGACTCTTGCAGTGTACGAGGCCCCCGCCATCGAAGCCGACAAGGATCAAGTCCGGAACATGTTCAACACCAACGTCTTTGGCCTCTTCGACATGGTCCAGACCTTTACTCCACTTCTCCTCGCATCGGTCGCCGACTCAAAAACGACCCCTACCATCATCAACACAGCCTCAATCGTAGCGCGTGTACCTTACTACTTCTCTGCTCAGTACAATGCCACTAAAGCAGCAGTAGCGTCGTACTCCGACACTCTACGTCTTGAGCTTGCACCCCTCGGCATCAAGGTCATCACTTTGTACATGGGTGTAGTCGCTACAAATCTCCTATCGCCCGACAAGAAGCTCCTTTCTCCGGACAGTATCTTCATCGATGCTGAGGAAGGTCTTCGTGAGAGATCTAGACTTCATTTGAAGAATGGTACCAAGCCTGCAGAGTTTGCGCGATTGGTGGTGAGGGATGTGTTGAAGAATAAGACAGCTTTGAGCAAGGGGGAGTATATATGGCAGGGAGCAAATGCGTATGTCGTTTGGCTTCTTAATGCGATTGGATGGAGAAAGATCTTTGATGGGATTTCCGAAGGGGGCGTTGGTCTCACGAAGGATGTGAAGAAGACGATTTATAAGAAGGGTCAGAGCAGTCTGCCAAAGGATAGTTAGATACTCGGTCGTGACTCAAGGTAATATTTAATTTATGATAATAATATTTCATTTACTGTTTACACTCTAAAGAGCCAGTTTTCAAGGACACGGTACCTGGTAATCTTTGGGCTGACTCTACAAGGAACGGTCACGATAGAGAGTCGAACTTTAGTCAAAAGAGGATCAGAATGCCATGGCACATTGCTGTATAGCTACGCGAAAATTGGGGGGTGAATATTCGCATCTCATGGTAAAGTTCACAGCAACGGCTAGTAATACCCAAGTGAACAACATTCCAAGTCGAAGAGTAATACATTCGCAAGCATAGCCTAACAAGCCAAACTAAACTCTAATACTTCTAAAGATATCCGCAACCTTTCCGAGTAGCTTCCGTAACATAGTAGGCGTCATCATAGCATGATCAGGAATGACGTGACGTCTTTCATCTAACTCGTTTCCAAGAACCTCAACCTGCCTGGGTGACAACAGACCTACTTCCTTACCCTCTATTCCTCTCCCAACACCTAGAACACGCTCAATATTCTCGATGAGACTAACCGACACTTCACAGAAGATCATACCCTGTGTGCAAGGTCTCTCAAGTGGTCGGCCGCAGACTATAAGACCCGGGACGGGCTCGATTGGATCGATGGCAATTCGCTCGACTCGTGTAGCGATGTTATCGAGGACAAGTTCGTAGACGGTGATGAGCTGGATGAAGATACTCGTGATCATCAGGGCAATTGGGGTAGGCAATGGCTCTGAGGTAACAGTAGGCGGAGGAAGGGAGACGTCGAATAGATTCTTTGACTTCTCTCGAAGTTCCGAAGATAGATGGCATGGGCAGATTAACTCCATCGGCTGCGAATCACATAAGAGCTCTGGGCAATGCCGGGTGTTGTAGAGCTTCGTCAAGATGTACAGAAACTCTTGAGCGACTTTGATGATGTATTCTGCCAATGTGATGCCGTCGATAAATAACGGGCCGTGTTGATAAATCATGAGATCAAAGTCGAGCGACGGCTTGGTCTTCTTCATTGCTTCGAGACGGACGTGTAGACCCAAGTTTATCGTGGATAGGTCGGCCATAAACGCTCCAGGGTCTGCTTTTCGCGGGTGATGTGTCGTGAGGCAGTTGGTCAAGGGGAAGAAGGTTTCGTATGTGATGGTGGAGTTCGGAGAGCTGACTGGGTATAAGTTCGTGATGGTGTCTATGTCGGTGTATAAAGGAGTATTTGCGTATTCGAGATCACCGCCTGTATTCCAAGACGTGCTTGACTGGTCAAAAATGTCTGTGAATCCAATTCCCCACGATGCTGCAATTCCATCTTGTATCGCGGTGGCCGTCATTTGAGGAGGGGACTGTTTCGGGGACAACATGCCCGTCCAGTCAAACGGACTCCAATCATCCATGAGCGTAGCGTTTTGCGACAGAGCATTAGGAGAGACTGGTTTACTGACAGGCAGATGCTGAACAGTCGGTGGTGAGTCTTTCCCAGCTTGTTTTCGTCGCGGCCGTCCTGGAACCTTTTGCTGTCCTATCTCGCACTTGACTCCCAGCATGGAACATCTCGCACATTTCTCATCGGTAGGTTTTATCCGTTGACATCGTGATTTGCTCTTCCTGCAGACGTCACAAGAGAAGCGTCGCTGAGAAGGATGCGGTGCGGAGACGCCCATTGCCAACGGAGCTTTGTCTGCAAGCAGTGATAAAATTGAATGGGCTGTCGGATTGAAGGACAAGAGCGAAGTCCGCTGCGAGAACACCTCTATATACAAAACCATCCGCGGAGGGTTTCACACCGCAAAGGGAGCTAGTCCCGTTGGGGGAATTGGTGATTAGTATACTCTCCGACACGTGAACGCCCACGGCAGTGTTTAGTAACTGTCCCGGTTAGGGAGAACTGCCGTGATCGCATTGGCCTGTCGATCGCCTCGGACTCGCTTGTGTGGCCGCATAGGGCTTAGCCTTGGGACATGCCGTGAGGGAGACGGTCGGACTCCTCGCTCCTGATAATGAATGGCGTTTCCGCAGGGTTTTTCTTTTTAGATTGCTGATTCATTCGGTTGGTCTCCGTATCTGAGTCCGGAGGGTTTTGAAGTTTAGTCAGTGAAGTTAATGACGCTTTGATCGAGAATAGATAGTTGTTTGTTGCGTACATGTAAAACGTTTCTGTCGCTGTTATATCACGACTCACCTTTCGTTCCGTTCCGTTCTTTATCACTCAATTGAACCTATATCGCTCTCTAATTACTACTCTTTCATTCCTTAATTCTTGACCGTAACAATGAGTGTTAATTCCTCCACCACCGAAGATGGCTCCATCACAGCCACCGAACAACCTCCCCCAGCCCTGATCGACAAACCTCCCCTCGAAAAGACCAACACCACGACACAATGGCATCTCGCCCCCGAACTCCAAGCCATGCGTGACGCTGACGAAGAAATCGGCCAAAAGCCCCGCAAACTGGGCGTCACCTGGCAGAACCTCACTGTCAAAGGCATAGGCAGTGACGCCGCATTCAACGAAAACGTCGTCTCGCAGTTCTACCCTTTTCACCAGAGCGCCAAAGATGCTCCTATGAAGACTATCATTGATGGCTCGTACGGTTGCGTCAAGCCTGGCGAGATGTTGCTTGTTCTTGGTCGCCCTGGGAGTGGATGTACTACCCTTCTAAGCGTTTTAGCGAATAATCGTCGGGGTTACGAAGAAGTTTCTGGCGATGTTCATTACGGCAACATGTCCGCTGAAGAAGCAAAACCGTATCGTGGACAAATCATAATGAACACTGAAGACGAAATCTTCTTTCCCAGCCTGACAGTCGAAGCAACCGTCGATTTTGCCGCGCGCATGAAAGTCCCCTTCCATTTACCCCCCGGCATAAAGACCCGCGAAGAATACGCCCAGTTCTACAAAGACTTCCTCCTCCGCTCCGTCAACATATCCCACACAGCACATACAAAAGTCGGAGACGCTTTCATCCGTGGTGTATCCGGCGGCGAGCGCAAACGTGTGTCTATCGTGGAGTGTCTTACCACGCGGGCTAGTGTGTTCTGCTGGGATAACTCTACACGCGGTCTTGATGCGAGCACAGCGCTGGAGTGGGTGCGAGCTATACGTGCCATGACGGATATTCTGGGGTTAACTACTATTGTCACGCTGTATCAGGCTGGCAATGGGATCTACGAGCATTTTGACAAAGTCCTTGTTCTCGATGAGGGGAAGCAGATCTTTTACGGCCCGCAGAAGGATGCTGTTCCGTTCATGGAAGACCTAGGCTTTGTGAGGGATTCTGGGTCGAATCGGGGAGACTTTCTGACAGGTGTTACTGTTCCGACCGAGAGGCGTGTTGCGGAAGGGTATGAGAATACCTTCCCCCGTGATGCAGAAGGTGTACGTGCTGCTTACGACAGATCGGCCATCAAGGCTCGTATGGTCGAGGAGTGTCAGGCATACCCTATCAGCACCGAAGCAGCTGAGAACACAACAATCTTCAAGGAGATGGTCACCCGCGAGAAGCAGCGCTATGTCCCCGCCTCGTCACCCGTCACCGCGAACCTCGCCATGCAGATCCAAGCCGCTGTTACGAGGCAGTATCAGATCATGTGGGGTGACAAGTCAACGCTCTTCATGAAGCAGGGCGCGACTCTCATCCAGGCCTTTCTGGGTGGATCGCTGTTTTACAATGCTCCAGCCAACAACACTGGTCTTTTTCTCAAGGGCGGTGCATTGTTCTTCTCGATTCTGTATAATTCGCTTTTGGCGCTGGGAGAAGTGACGGATTCTTTTACTGGACGACCCATCCTTGCCAAACATCGGTCTTTTGCCCTTTACGACCCTGCAGCTTTCTGCATCGCGCAGGTTGTTGCTGATCTACCCATCCTGGCGTTCCAGGTCACTCAATTCGGTCTCGTGCTTTACTTCCTCGTTGGTCTCAAGACTACCGCTGGTGCCTTCTTCACGTATCTCGTCACCAACTACGTTACCGCCTTGTCGATGACGGCCTTCTTCCGCTTTGTGGGCGCCGCGTTCCCAACTTTCGACGCTGCCACCAAAGTCTCTGGACTTTCCGTCGTTGCGCTATTTGTCTATATGGGATACATGATCATCAAGCCCGAGATGCATCCCTGGCTATCGTGGATCTTCTGGATCAATCCCATGGCTTATGGCTTTGAAGCTCTTCTCGGGAATGAGTTTCACGATCAAGAGATTCCATGTGTTGGCCCCTACCTTATTCCAAACGGTCCTGGATACGTCGGAGGCAATGGAGGACAAGCGTGTTCTGGTGTTGGGGGCGCGGAACCCGGCGCTACATTCGTCACAGGCGATGCTTACCTCGCCAACATGTCCTTCAGTCACAGCCATATCTGGCGCAACTTTGGCATCAACTGCGCATGGTGGGTTTTCTACGTTGGTCTCACCATCTTCTTCACGTCGCGATGGAAGCAAGTTGGAGAAGGGAATCGAACTCTCCTCATCCCTCGGGAACAACAGCACAAGTCCAAGCATCTTCTCCCCTCCAAGGACAGCGAAGCACCAACGGAAAAGACTCGTGGCGATAACGGAGCTGGAGCTTCTGATGGCGAAGTCGACACGAATCTCATGCGTAACAAGAGTATCTTTACCTGGAAGAACTTGACATATACCGTCAAAACCTCAGACGGCGACCGTGTACTTCTTGATAATGTCCAAGGCTACGTCAAACCCGGTATGCTCGGTGCGTTAATGGGCTCTTCAGGCGCCGGTAAAACAACCCTCCTCGACGTCCTCGCTCAGCGCAAAACCGAAGGATCAATCCACGGATCAGTCCTCGTCGATGGTCGACCTATTCCTGTGTCCTTTCAACGATCAGCTGGCTATGTCGAGCAACTAGATATCCACGAGCCATTAGCAACAGTCCGCGAAGCCCTCGAATTCTCTGCCCTGCTACGCCAGTCTCGTGATGTGCCCACAGAAGAGAAGTTGCGCTACGTAGATACCATCGTTGATCTCCTTGAGCTGAACGATCTCGAACACACACTTGTTGGTCGTCCTGGAAACGGCTTGTCAATTGAACAGCGAAAACGTCTCACCATCGCTGTTGAGCTGGTCGCAAAGCCTAGTATTCTCATCTTTCTCGATGAACCGACATCTGGACTCGATGGGCAGGCTGCTTACAACACGGTGCGCTTCCTTCGAAAGCTCTCGGCTGCTGGACAGGCTATCCTGGTGACGATCCATCAGCCATCTGCACAGTTGTTTGCGCAGTTCGACACGCTGTTGCTGCTTACCAAAGGTGGGAAGACTGTATATTTCGGCGATATTGGAGATAATGCTGCTACTGTTAAGCAGTATTTCGGCCGTTATGGCGCACCCTGTCCACCTGAGGCCAATCCCGCCGAACACATGATCGACGTTGTGTCAGGTGAAGATGGCCCCTACAAAGACACAGACTGGAATCAAGTTTGGCTGCAGTCGCCGGAACATGATCAGCTCAGCAAGGACCTGGACCACATGATCGAAGCAGCAGCATCTCAACCGTCAAGCACCAACGACGACGGGAACGAATTCGCAGCCTCAATGTGGACGCAGGTCAAGCTTGTAACACACCGAATGAACGTCTCTCTCTTCCGAAACACAGAATACGTGGACAACAAATTCGCCATGCATGTCAGCCTTGCGCTCCTCAACGGGTTCACGTTCTGGCAGCTTGGCGATAGTTTGACAGACCTCCAGCAGAATCTGTTTACAGTGTTCAACTTTATCTTCATCGCGCCGGGAATTATCGCGCAGTTGCAGCCGCTGTTTATTGATCGAAGGGATATTTACGAGGCGAGGGAGAAGAAGAGCAAGATGTATCACTGGGCGCCGTTCGTTACTGGGTTGATTGTGTCGGAGGTGCCGTATTTGCTGGTTTGTGCGGTGTTGTATTATGTTTGTTGGTACTTCACTGCTGGGCTGCCGACTGGTGCTGGACATGCCGGTAGTGTCTTCTTTGTCGTGGTAAGTCTCAAACGCAACGGTCATCGCGCTGGCACAGCTAACATGTTTCAGGTCATGTACGAAGGTCTGTATACTGGTATCGGTCAGATGATCGCTGCGTATACTCCCAACGCGGTCTTTGCGTCGCTCGTCAATCCTCTCGTCATCACCACTCTCGTCTCGTTCTGCGGCGTGATGATCCCTTACAGTCAGATTGTAGAGTTCTGGCGATATTGGTAAGTCGCAGAATCTCTCATCACATCCAACATCCCCATCTGACTCAAGTCATAGGATGTACTACATTGATCCCTTCAACTACCTCATGAGCTCGCTCCTCGTGTTCACGACCTGGGACAAGCCCGTTCACTGCAAACCCCACGAACTCGCCGTCTTCGACCCTCCTTCCAACACCACGTGTGGCGACTATCTCTCTGACTATCAGAACGGTATGGGCAAGGCCACCAACCTCCTCAACCCGGATGCGTTCACAGATTGTCAAGTCTGTCAATACACCTCGGGCGCAGATTACCTCCGAACATTGAATCTCAAGGAAGAATACTACGGCTGGCGAAACGCTGGCATTGTCGTTGCATTTGTGATTGGTTTCTATGGGCTTGTGTATGTCATGATGAAGCTCAGGACCAAGGCTACTAAAAAGGCCGAGTCTTAAAAGGAATGGTTTAGAATTGGATGGAAGGATGATATTAACTAGAATGGTTAGAACGGTGTACCCTGTTACTTCTCTTCTTTGTCTTTTTGCTTGCCGACCTTTGGTCACGGTAGTTTTAGTGTTAGACTGGATATTAATTGTTTTGGGTCAATCTTACTGATAGTCTCTACGGTGTGAATTTGTTGATCCTGTAGTCTTTCAGTGCTATAATAGAACTGTAATTTGGTGAGCTGTGCTTCGGGCAGGCCCAATACCTGGGCTGCATGCACTAAAACATCCGCTAACTCATCATGTCATAGTGGAGAGGCCCATAAACCACGGCGAAATGAAGGGTAGTTCAGTCTTCTCAATTTCGGCGCCATTTCGCCGAAAGTCTCGACCTCTCGCTCGCTACAGTTGTCAAGTTTCCAAGGAATAGCTTTCATTTCGCCGAGTCCACAATCCTCAATTGAATCATAGATTTAGCTATAATGTAATGGAAATTTTCTATATAATCATGGAGACCAGGGTCTCTTGTCTAATCCTTACCAACACCTAGGCGCTCAAAATATCTGCTTCAACTCTACACCACTGAACAAAGTCAACTCAGCCATCCTTCATTCTAAGAAATTTGCAAGATGCACTACACGCCCCGTGAGGTATGTATTCCTCAGTCTGTGCACCATTGATACTGATACCCTAGTCGCAGGTTGAAAAGCTTCTCTTTTCACAGGCCGGTCGTCTGGCACAGAGACGTCTGGCTCATGGAAAAAAGCTGAACCATCTAGAATCTAGTGTAAGCCGAAATATGCCATGGCCACAAATGAAAAGGCTAACCCAAGTATTAGGCTCTCATTGCTACTGTTCTCCAAGAAGTTAGCTCCATTCCCAAAGTACAGTTGTCAATGTACTGACGATGTGATTAGATCATTCATAACGAAGATTACTCTGTCGCGGATCTCATGAAACTCGGCAAGAGGATTTTGGGTCGACGACATGTCCACCCTTCTGTTGTGGGCACGCTCAAGCAGATGCAGGTTGAAGGAACCTTCAAGACGGGAACGCACTTGATCACTATTCACAACCCAATTAGCACTGATGACGGTGACTTGAAGATGGCTCTGTATGGGAGCTTCCTCGCAGTTCCTTCTCATGACTTGTTCCCTGCTATCAACGAAGTAGATTTCCATCCGTTGGCGATGCCAGGCGCGATCCGTCCGGCAGAGACTGGAGACATCATCCTCAACGCGGGCAGTGACCGAGTCAGGCTCACCGTCACGAACAAGGGCACTCGAGCTGTCTATGTAGGTTGCTACACGCCTCGATACACCGTGTCTCATGCTAACGTAATATCTCAGATCGGCTCTCACTTTCACTTCATGGAGACAAACCCTCATCTCGACTTCGACCGCGAAAAAGCCTATGGCTATCACCTCGATCTTCCGGCTGGAGAGTTTCTGCGCTTTGAACCGAACGAACCAAAGAAAGTAACTCTAGTTCAGATTGGAGGTTCTAGGATCATCCAAGGCGGAAGTGGCTACGCCAAAGGCCCTGTCGATCCCAGCAACGTTCAGAAGATCTTACGTCAACTGCAACAAGCAGGGTACCGACACTCGCCTGAGGAATCAAAGAAACCTGAGGCTTTTCAGCTTTGCTCGATCAGCAGGGAGAAGTATGCCTCTGCATATGGTCCCACGACAGGTGATCTTATCCGTCTTGGCTCAACTGACCTCTGGATCAAAGTAGAGAAGGATTATACGTCTTATGGTGACGAGTGCACTCTGGGCTGCGGCAAGACTATCCGAGATGGCATGGGGGCTGCAAGCGGCTGTTCTGACGCGGATTGTCTTGACTTGGCTATCATCAACGCCGTCATCATTGACTGGACTGGCATTTTCAAGGCTGACATTGGTGTCAAGGATGGTGCCATTGTCAGCATTGGGAAGGCTGGTAACCCAGCAACGATGGATGGTGTTTCTGATAACATGGTGATTGGATCGAACACCGACATCATTGACGCTGGTGGTAAGATCGTCACCGCTGGTGGAATTGATACGCATGTCCACAATATTTGTCCACAGCAGGCATTCGAGGCCATCTCATCCGGTATCACGACGCTCTTTGGGGGAGGAACCGGTCCAAGGTATGATCATTCATTCTTGTGTTTGCGAAGGAAGAACTGACAGATCCAGTACATCTTCTACAGCAGTCAACGGCACCGCGAGTAAGAAGTACATCCGACAAATGATGCAAGCGTGCGACCAACTTCCCCTAAACTTCGGCCTCGTCGGAAAAGGCAGCGACTCTGAAAGGGTCGGTCTTCTCGATCAGATCAAGGCTGGCGTTATCGCGCTGAAGCTGCATGAGGACTTTGGCTGTACGCCTTCAACAATCGACAACTGCTTGAAGTAAGTCATCGACCAGTGAGTCCATTGTACCTCGGAACCATGCTGACTGCTATAGCGTCTGCGAAGAACAGGACATCCAATGCCATATCCACACCGACGGTCTCAACGAAGCAGGCTTCCTCGAACACACCGCAGCAATTTTCAAAGGGCGTAGCATTCACGTCTACCATGTTGAAGGCGCGGGAGGCGGTCATGCGCCAGACGTGATCAAGCTAGTCGCCTATCCCAACGTCCTCCCTAGCAGCACGACCCCAACCATGCCTTTTACGACGAACACGATCGACGAGCATATTGACATGGCCGCCAACTGCCATCGCCTGTCAAAGGATAACCCCGATGACGCTTCATTCCTTAAGAACCGCATCAGAGAAGAGACAATCTCGGCCGAGGATATCCTTCATGACATCGGGGCTATCAGTATTATGTCATCTGACTCGCAAGCTATGGGCCGATCAGCAGAGGTGCTGACATGCACTTGGAAGGCAGCGCATAAGAACAAAGCCCAGCGCGGACCATTGGACGAGGACAAAGATACCGGTGCAGATAACTACCGCGTCAAACGGTATATCAGCAAGTATACCGTCAATCCTGCGATCACCCAAGGAATAAGCCACGCCGTTGGTAGTGTTGAGGCTGGGAAACTGGCAGACCTGGTGATCTGGGACCCCGCTGAATTTGGAACCAAGCCTTTCCAGGTTTTGAAGAAGGGTTTCATTACATATGCACAAATGGTAAGTTTGTTTATCTTAAAACTGGTAAGGGTTACTAACATGTCTCATAGGGTGACCCCAACGGAGCGTGAGACTTTCCCTTCCCTCATCATGGTTAAGTACTAATTCCTTCTTAGCGTAGCAGATGTCGAACCTTTGATCGGTCGACCGATGTACGGAGTAAGTACTGCTGCAATCATTCATTTGAACAATCTCTGACGCACCGCCAGGCTCTACACCCCGAATCGAGCGTCATGTTTGTATCACAAGCAAGCATCGCACAAGGTGGCGATGTTCATTCGTACGGCCTCAAAAAACAGATTGAGGTTGTCAAGAACTGCCGAACTGTGAAGAAGAGTGATCTCAAGTATAACAGCGCGACACCAAAGGTTGAAGTAGACCCCGAGACTCTGGTAAGCTCTATTTCTGTAGATAGCAATGGACGAATATTAGCTGATTATTTCATAGGTTGTTACTTGCGATGGAAAGGACCTCAGGTCTGAGCCGGCAAGCTCTCTTCCTCTGACGAGACAATCGTTCTTGTATTAGATAGTTACGAAAGTATTCATAGCAAAGACTTTGTCAAGGATTAGGCAATCAGTTCAGTCTACAATACCATTACAAGCTCCATAGACTGCTACATCTTGTGGTTAACAGGTTTTTCTCGTGTTGAAGAAGTAGAGTAAGCGAGCTTCTTTGTTGAGGTTAGTGATCATGTAAGACACTAGTCTAAACCTTTGAGGTGTAGTGGCTGGCTTGGCATTGGCTACCCCAAACAAGGCACTAACATACTGCGTCATAGGCGAAGTCAACTGTGACTCAGCACTGTCAACTTATAAAAATTTCCCAGTCGTGCAATAGTTTAACAGCCATCCATATAGTCCCTGTCTATTAACTCTAGGTGCCGAACTTTGGGCGTCGACATGGATAATAGTGAGGCAGATGACAGCGGTGCTCACAACGAACCTGGTACACGCACCTATAGACTTCATAACAGACGTCGGCCTTGTGATCAATGTCGAGCCCGCAAAGTTAGGTGTCAAGCTGAGGATGGCAACCCGCCGTGTCGAAGGTGCGCGCAAACAGAGACTGCGTGCACCTTTGTAGGACGATCAAGAGGTACGACTCGGCAGAACAGAACTCGATCTATGTCAAGTAGTGCTCATTCACCAACTGTCAACCATGCCTCCCACGATACAACATTTGATCTTGATAACTCCTTCGAGACGGAAGATATTCAAGCTCAACACACCACCTCCCATGAACCAACCATTTTCGCAGAGACTACCCCCGTTTTATCTCACCAGAGCCAGATTCCATATCATCAGGCACCTACCCTTGGCAGTGTCGCCACTACAACGCAATTGCAGTTCTCCAAGTCCCTTGACGACACCAACGGCTCGACATCCATTCTGTTGGGAGCGTCTTCTGAGTCTGACCCTTGGTTACTCCGCCACTGCCAATTCGATGAGTATGGCCTGAGGAGCTTCTTTGGTTTGCAGTTCAGAAATATTGGTGGAGTTCCCAACAGGCAGAAAATTCCAGTGCACTTCATCGTAAGACAAGACGAGACGAATGTGATAGACTCGTCACTAAGGACCAGGCTGAATGACCTTATACCTGCGTCTTGGGGACTAAGGCTCATCAGATTGTAAGCCAACGCGATGATAACTTTCAGGGTGAAGACTGACCGGCTGAAACAGGTTCTACAAACATGTTTACCCAATAATTCCGATTATATCTTCGACGTACTTTACCCAAGAACTGCTCAGCGATTTATACCCTGCGCCTGGTGTATTTGATCACGTACCTTGCCACTTACTCGGCGCCATGTATGGCCTTGCAATGCCCTTCGCCAGAAACGATGATCATCTCTCCATCGTCGACATCCACAACCAACTCCCTCGTGAGGCCGTCTGGAGTCTCGTCTATGAAAGTACACAGGAAGGAATCCGCCGTCCTCAATTGTCTGTCTTGCAAGCGGGCCTTTTCTACCTACATGGGATGAGCCAGGGCCACCAACCGCTTTCGACTGCACCGGATGCCTTCAAGTGGTCATGGCTGGGCAGTCTTATAGGCATGGCTCAGAATCTCGGCCTGCATCTTGAGACCCGAATGTGCGCCATTCCGACTGAAGAGAAGCAACTACGTGCCCGGCTCTGGTGGGCTTTATATACGGAGGACAAGTGGCTCTCGCTTCTAATGGGTCGACCACCTTACATATCCCACAATGAATGGGATGTTGCTCAGTTGGAAGAAACGGACTTCAGCATTCCGAGCAATATTCCTTTTACGGATGTTTCGCACGCTGAGTTAACGAGACCATTCAGAGATATAGCCCGCCTCTCAGTAATTGCAAGTTCGGTACAGGCATCTTTTTAGTATGTGACTCGAGTCTACACTTGGCAATTGTACATACGCTAACCGACCCTGAAGTTCACTGAAAGCGTCTCAGCGGCTCTCCGAGAACCTATCGCTCTCTATTCAGACAGCACAGCCCATCTTTGAGCAACTGAGCCTATGGCGTGCTTCCGTCCTGGCCCCAGAGTCCCCAACGATAACAACTAACAATGGTATGCTCAACGATAAGGCATCGTACCCCGCGACGATACTGGTTGCACACGCAACACTAGTTACATATGTTTGGAGAGCGCTTCTACGCCCCATCGTGCCATCGGCCGTGCCACCACTTATTGTCGATGATCAACAGCTTGCAGAAGCCTCTCTGGTTATGGAACTCCAGCCGCATGATATCGAGAACCTTTGCTGGGATCTACCAGATCTGTCGCATCTCGAGTTGCCACTGAGGAGCAGCATTGATGGTACGGGATCGCATGATGCAGTTATCCAGAACCTTCATCAGTCTTCTCTGGCCTGGGCAACAAGCCTGTCAAGTCTTGTGAAAAACCTCTCCCCAGCTCGCTTTCACGAATTTTGGTACTCCTGTAAGTAACAACGAAGTTCTGTATTATCCGTAACGTAAATACCTCCTAACAATTATCAAGGGTCGAATGTCTGCTTCGCCGTAATGTCTAGCTTTGCAATGGTTGTCTTCATTCAATCGCCGACGCAAGAAGCGGCACTAAGATCACGGGATATGCTGGTCGCTTGGCGCCAAATTGTAAGGGACCAAAGTAAGGTCTCTCCACTGTTACTGCCAACGTTGGCGCGAATTGATGGATATTTTGCCGCTGGTTTTTCTGACGTCTTTTCACTACCGGCTCATGTCAAAGCGGCACTCCAGCCTTAGCTTCGGCGAAGTTGGATACGTCACTTTTTCGGCGAAAGTGACCTCACGGCAAGCCCCACCCACCACCTTACCCTACATTGATCCAATAATCCAGCATGATCAAGCTTAGTATATAACTTGAACAATGTGTTAAGTTTACTGAGGTTATTTAATGTCGCAACTCTTCAATATAAAGAAGTATGGATCGATACGTGGATTTCGAAGCTTCCCGCATCTCCCAATCATCGCCTCGGGCGCAATGCCGTTGTGTTGGCTGTGGTTTCACCGGACCACGAACAACTCAAACATCCGACGATCAACCTCCTCCGTATACAGAAGCTATAAGTTATCCCGAACCAAGAAACGCTCAACACCGAGATGGAAATGAGAAGAAGAGGAACTTTAAAAAAAGTATTATTGCTCGAATTTTCCGTCTCAAGTAACAATCACGTCGCTCCTTCCTAGGTATGTCGTCTTTTATCCCTCCAAGACTTGGAAGCTGACATGAACCCTGCCTCAGCTTGCTTTAATTGCTGATCTCTTCCCCAACTGTCGCCAGTGTAGTATTGTAATGCCCTGCTGACTTTTTAAAATCGTGTTCAGCTCTGTTCAAACGGCTTGGATTCCTACATTAGTCTTATGGGCGCTTGAAAAGGGTGCATGCGGACGTGTCACTCATTTCCCGCAAGTGACAATGCCGGCTGCGACCAAGTTGCATTTCAGCTGTAATGCAGAACTGACAATATTGAACTCTATTTATCCAAAGACCATTCACAATACAGAACAGTCTCCTCAACCCTGCCTCAGCTGCCCAGTACCTGTAGAGTTGTATTTTGTCAAACAGAGTATACTCAATGATACTTGTAGTAGCCAGGTACAGGCCGCCTAGGTATCAATACCAATTCTGGTTAACCTTTGACATCTCCGCTATGGTATTCCCAGTTATCAGGTGTATCCAAAGTCCCAAAGTCCATATCGGGGATACCTATATCGCTAAAGTCCAATAATAGAACACTGTTACCTATCAGTAGCCTAAAGACGGTGATTCACGTGGCTAATACTGAAGCCCTATACAATACTGCGCCTTTTATTTAAACCAATTATTTATCTGCCGAGCCACACTAACATAAGTGCCAAGCGGAAAGTTTATATCTCACCTTGTCTTGCATATTAAGACAGAAAAGGCAGGTCCTTATAATATTAGATCTCACTATTACCCGACACGCTCCTCAGACTACCTAGTTTATAACTCTAGTATAGTAAACAAGAGAATAACACTATACCCCCTTATTAATTATCAAGCTTAAAGGTATCCTTATTTTTAAGTAAGCTATTTAGTGTAAAATTAGAAATTTAAACAAGACTACTTCCCTGCAGCAGTCCAGAGAGTACCTTTAGTGACAGTTATGTATAATAATAGTTAGGTGCATTCCCGGACGCTTTGATAATCCCTAGTCAGGAACTTTAAACCAGTGGAGAAGTCCCATCATCATCTGATGATATGATCCTACAACCTTGAGACAGCCAAGGCCGACATACATCCAAGAGAACATCTTGCTCCCGTATAGAGAGGTTTGTGGCTAGCTGATAAGAAAAATCCAATCATGCTTGCTGAGAATCTAAAGCAGAGTATGCTTCTTGAAACCGAAAGTGTGGCTGCCTGAAATTGTGACACGCTTGATCCTGCTTTATGTACATGGATATATGGCTGGCTGAAAATCCCAATTAGATCCCACTTCGTAAATCTTGGTGTATACAGATGTGTGGTTAGCTGAAAAAGCCGCTGCGACATCTAAGTGTAAGCTGATTCACGTGAATCAGTACAGTTAGACAAGAAAGACGTCTGCTCATTGTTATATAAGACGAGAACCATCTGTTCAAAGTCCTCCCCTTCTTTCTTTGCTCAACAGAACCACACTCGACTTTTACGAATAAAGCAAACCACTTAAAAGTGTAAGCCTTGTTCTTTCTACACCCTGTCACGAAGTTTTAGTAATAGCCTACTGACCAAAGAAGCACACGATGCCTCAAGACGTCTACGTGCGATTTGCGAATGGCCTTGGCGACGGCCAACAGCTCAACATCACCGTGTACTACCAAATGAATGGCTCTGATACAGTCTACCACAAGTCTATCTCCCTGAACGGGCCCGGCTACGAAGTAGTACACCTGAACTATATTCAGAGGGTAGTCATGGGAGGCTTGACGGCCAATGTGGGTTTGAACTCATCTGCATTTGATGGGCAGCCGGATGCGGCATACTTCACCACTAGAATGTCTGATGCTTCGGATGGACGCCACTATCGCCTGGAATGGGAGAGTGGTGGAGTCTCTCGAGAGACATGGTACTATCGTTAGTGGTGATGACTGAGGGTGCTGCGAGCTATTGTGTATTGGCTCAGGCAAACAGCGGTGGATCTCAAACCTGGGTATAGTGTGATCTCTTGGAATAACTGGCCACTTGTTCTTATCTCTGTCCTTACTGTTAAGGTATAAGCTATTTAGCTATAGTAACTACCTGTAGATTTAAGGTAGTATCCATTCTTTTAATATAAGTATTTGTTTATATACTGAGTCTTTTTCTTATTCCTCTGTTGCTCAATAGGTGCAACAGACTCTGGGCATACCATGACCACGCTTTATTTGGTGGTATGGAATCTTAGATTGGCGAATCTACTGGTTTCAGCAAAGGAAAGCAGACATCCTTTCGTTGCTTGAGATACCCTTGTTAGCCTTTTGAAGGGTTCAGGATAGTTACTAAAACTACATTGAAGCAGCTTAACTACAGCTATTTAACTATTCGTATAGGCAGACGCGGTACTCATGTTATTGATCCTGTATCTCCGTTGGCCAAACATCTCCTGCTCTGAGATCCTGCTGCCTAGATGGCTCGGTTAACTGCCATGTGTTTAGGCCATATTTCGGTCCGTAGTATCGCATGCGTCATGCTGATACTGACCGGTTGAACTAGATGTACTGATCTAGACTCACCTTTGTCCTGAGATTGCGATAGCTGGGCTTGCAGATTGAAACTGTGAAGTGGACTCTTCCTTCTTTCAGGAGGCTCCATCCTTGTGTGGCCAGGGCAAGGTCATTTAGGCTGCTCCACGGCTCTTAGACCTGCCCCATTTGCATGTATATCTGCATCAGGGCTATAGGTAACTTTCAGAAAGTAAATAAACTCTGAGAGGCTTTTTTCTTTAATTATTTCACAAATAAATAGAGAGACTGATTGATTGGTTGATTGATTGGTTGAACTGTTCAGCTTAATGAAAGGGGGTATATCTATCGTCGCGGGTTGCGTAGACATGGCTTAAATGTTATGGGCCGCCATCACCTTCACGTAGTAAGCAAAGAGGCAACGGATCTAAACTCTTCTTATCAACCTGCACTGTAGAAGGACTGTTGGTACCAGGATGTAAGGATAACTCATTATTGGTCAGTTTGCAGTATCCTTGTCTGTTGCTATTTTGATTGGACATGGGCAGGATCAGGCTGTCACATCAAAAGAAAAAATGAATGAACCGCTTCTCTCCTTTTTCTTCCTTTCATCTACTGGTATGTGCCGTGGACAATTGGTTCTGTTGATAAATGGCCCATTGCCATGTTGCTAACCCCTCTAAAGCGCCATTGACGACCTGCACGCTATTGTCTCATTGACTGAGAGACTAAGCCGCCCCTAGTTACTGGCTAACCCAGCGCTGCGTAGCGTGAACTACCCCCAAAACCGCCTGAAATGGAGGGTCATCCCTTACAACCCGCGGAGCGAATACCCGCAATTCAGCAATATTTAGCACGATGGACAGCCCAAATTCATCCCGTGAAATCACCAGAGGAAGAGTTTCAAGAAAACATCAAGACAGCCCAAGATTCCTTCAACAGCCTCACACACTCGTCACAAAACTCATTCGACAAACTCGATGAGATTCTCGGCTGTGGAGCCCGCATTAAAGAGCTTATGGCGCTACATGAAGGTAGTAAGGAACAAAAAGAGCAAGAATATCAGAAAAAGCTTGAGGAACAGGAGGAGTCTCTATTTATTGAATTTATGGACCTATTTGGTCCTGAACGTGGTAACACGTTATACAAGATTTCGTGCGACCGGGTCAGTCACGCTCCCTCAACTACTACTGCTCAGTCAGACACTATACCAAGCGCCGTCGATACCCACCAACCCAAAGACACAACTGCCTCGTGTCTCGCTCCTACACAAGACCCTCTCGCCCGGCCGACAAGCACGAACGACTCCGTCCCTTGCCCTCCCAACGCCGAAAATGCAGGCGACCCGACCACCCACCCGAACGAACTGCACAGAATCGAACAGAATACCCCATCAGGTCCCCAAAAGAGACCACTCGACTCTCAAAGATCCCCCGAATCTCGTCCGACCCGTCCAACGAAGCGCGTTCGATCCGATTTAGCACAAGGGCCTCTTACAGGCGACAGAACCATTGAGTTCGACCAAGTCTACCAAAACGGCCAGGCCGAACCCAAATATGTCATTGTCAAGCATGAAGAGTTCTGGTATATCCTTGAGTGTAAGAAACACAGACTGCACTTCAACAATCATCCCATTCGCGGTGCCCAGAAGCATCTTCGGGGTAAGAAGCATAACCAGACTTCCGTCAATTACGAAGAAGCCATTCGCGCTCTCGGGACTCTTGTTCTCAACTGCACCGAAGAGAAAGTTGCTGAGAATAATGAGGTTGCGCGAAGACCTTCTTACTCTCAGATGGGTCGGCCTGTCAATAGTATTTCTCCCTCAGTAGCTCACAGCCTTCCTACGCGGAGTAACCAGAACCGCACGGAGATTGATCCCCAGCCTGGAGAGGTGTACACGACCTTTTGGAGCGAGACAAAGCAATTCTTTGCCATTCTGGTTCTGCCTTGGCGTAATGTCGGAAATCTTGGTAAAGACCTATCGCTCACTGTCAAAGACACTGAGCTGATCAAACATGTCCCATCCTGTTATCGATACAACCACGTCGACGAGTCATACGAGTGGGCTACGCACTACCGCCCTGGTGGAGAGTCATACCCGAAGAGGAAATATCCCATTATGTATTTTGATGCGCTGGTGTTTCCAGGGCAATGTCGCGTTTCTTGGGTTGCTGCACGCGACTTTCAGTTATACGATCCCCAGGTTGCTACTACCCCGTTCAAAGACATCGTGGATGGCTATATTGCATCAAGGAATAACAGTAGTGATCAAGCAGGTAAGTCGTGATGAGTGAGTTATCCGGGCCCTACTAACCGTCTCTCTATTCAGCCCCCCATATCGACGCTGGACAAGGAGACCTTAGCGATGACCGACCGACAGCCGAAATATTCCCCCGCGAAGAACAAGATACAGGCGTCCCCGGCCGAGAGATCATTATCATCGATGATGAAAGTGACGATGATACAGAACGTAGTGAGCCACTGCATGATACACCCGCCGGGGCCCTTGTTCCCAAGGCCGAGCCTCAGGAGGAGCCTACGATGGTTGGAAACGCCCAGCAAGATCCAAGCCCCAACCACGGCAATGCGTCTTCTCAGCAGCCGTTGAATCCTGTGGTAGCGAACCATGGTCAACATCGAACGAATGATGATATAGACTCTCATGACACCTTGATCGACTCAGCAGAGTACCTTCGGTGTTTAGACAACGGTAGTCAAACAGACTCTGTCCCGTTAAACCCTAATCATACTCGACAACATGATGGCATGTCGGAGTCTCGAGTACTAGGAAGCGCCTCTTCAAACCCTTTAATTAGCATACAACCCCAGGCGACAACTGTTGGTGACGCTCCCTTGTCTCAATGGCCTCCAGCGCAAGAGCATGAACCGGGCATCACGAATTTCCATTCCTATCAGCCACCTCAACCAGCGAGTACTGGCACCCGCGCCCCTGAAGCTATCATGACCCCAATGTCTCATAACCAGAACCTAAAAGACTGCTCCCAGAGCCAGCCTGCCCAAGAAACAGAATTGTACGGTTATTTCAACCAAGCCCGAAGTATATCATCACAATGTCGACTTGATAGAGACGGTCGTCTTAGATGGATTGCTCCTATGACTACGGCTGGGATGGCTAGGAAATAGATACGTATGAGTGTTCGTTAACATTAAGAGTTTTGAGATATGGGTGCAGGGCTTTGGTAAATAGCCCTAACTAACATAACAGTAGCTTGACACAGTAATATAATTTAAACTATATTACGATTTGCTAACTTATAATATCTCTACTGAAGCCCAAACCCGATTTCCGTACCAGATTTAGATACTCTCTGTCTATAGCGTAAATATTCTACCTTATACCGGTGTTGTGTTTTGTAGCCTGTTTTTGTACACTCTGGAGTATCGCTCGACGGCTTGATTCCCATTAGTCAGGCTTGCAAGTCCTAGTCTCGGTTGAACTGTATATGTCTCGAATTTTATGTAATCAAAGACAGATACAACGTTCCGGAGAAAAGGAACGCCAATAATAGAATCAGCAAATGTTCTGTCCCATACTCCGAGTGCGGCGTGACATCTATAAACAGATCAATACAAATTCTCTTACGTGAAGACATTAAGACTTACAATTCCTTGCCATCCTTCACCCCATGATCACTTGGAATGATGAGATCCAAGGGATCTACCGGGAACCAATGGTCATGATACTTCAGTTCCAGAAGTTGCGGAATGGAACAGTCAAAGTAAATCGCCTTATCCGGCTGGACAATTGTTTTGCCCTTGAAAGCTGCCGCTATGGCAGCAAATTCTTCCCGTCGGAATAGAAGTTGCTGGGCGCCACTGTCCATCAAGGATAAGTATCTACCTTTTGGATCAAGATCTGCTAGCTAGTCAGTTTAGGATCATGCGGAACTTTCACTCGCCTTGAGAGAATTGTGGACGTTATTGAATACCTCCGCGTTGTACTGGAATGACTTTCCCATTCATACGGACTGCTTGTAGCTGAGCTGTCCAGGACTGCGGCTGGAGAGGGAACGTATCATAATTATAGCTGACAGATTTTAGCTACCTTGCATGATCAGGAGGCGAGGTATTGCCAGGAGTGCAAGACGTGTATGACTTACTTTGGGTTATCTATAATGTCATTGTATGTCATCACCACACCCTTGGGAATCTTTTCTATGCCCCCTAGTGTTAATTTTCCTTTTTGTGGAGATATGGGGTCTCCGAGCCGTGGTAAGCTGAGAGAGAACATGGGCTTCTCAAGTAGACGACGTTTAATCATTTCATCTATAAGCGGGAGGTGACCGTTGAAGTGGAGATTTCGAGAAACGTTATTGGGCCCCAGCCCGAGAATGCCGGAAAAGGATCCATCCTGGAACTCATTCGATACAGCCCAGTTGATCAGCGCTAATTTCCTCGAGCACATTAGGAAAGTTCGGAAACGGTTCAGACAATGAACTCACGGGTGGACATTTTTGGAACCTCGAGGCCACCAATCTCAATGTTCAAGAGTGATGTATTGCCAAGAGCAGTCCCTTCACCTACAGCAGTCCCAAATGATTCCAACAACTTGATGCCCTAATAATGCTTAGAATTGTGAAAAGGGAGGATAGGATTTACGTTGTCTCACCTTGGTCTTGAAAGTTTCACATAGATAGCAGCCACTAGTAACGTCCACGACATTGCAGGTATCAGCTGCTACCAGAATATCACCTGATCCGGTATCGACCATGACAGGCAAAACTTGGTTATTGAAGCCAATATTTACCTAGCAGTTTTTAGCATAAAGATTCAGACAGCAGGAGAAGAAAAGATCATAAGGCAAGACACGGTAGGAATAGAACATGGCGGCCTTAAATAACCAGCCCTGCATGGTCAAAAAATCGCGACTCACATTGTAATACTGATCATCATGTCGGACCTCTGGTATGTAAACGTCGACTGTATAAACTTGGCCTTTAGGAACAACCGCACCAGAAGAAGGTAAAGCCGCTACAATGAATAAGCTAGCGAGGCGTTGTAAAAGCATTGTCATTAGAGCCTTTCTAACGGACGGCAACAAAGAGGGGGGAAATGGAATATGATTTGGATTTTGAGTTATAGAAAGTGGAGCAACTGTAAATTATAGGATCACCATATCACATATATATTTATTTCTGAAATCACCTTGATAAAAAGTATCTTTCTTTATCGCAGAGACGCTCAACAATAAGGTTCAAGTTATACGAGGTCTCGTATTTAGATGGAACTTTTGTCCGTTATACAACAGCTTTTTTAATTTACGATAAGGTAATGCGGGGTTTTCTGCCAACGGACAGGGCGTTGCATTGAGATGCATCGACATAAGAAATAACGTCAAAGAAGTGCTATTTAGGATGATGGAAGTGATCCGAAGGTAGTAGTTTAAATTGAAAATTGCATGTTTGTAGAAAGCCGATTTAGAGCATATAGCTTGGTCCTGCATGAGATTTCTGTGGATAGCTGTCTTGCCACCGCTATAACATAAGCTTTAAGACTGGCAGCTGCTTGTAATATACAGATAGATAATTCGCCTTAGGTGGATACTCTTGCTAATTGGTCTGGGCTATGGCCTTGATAACTGAAAAGACAATTCAGAAAGGATATTACTTTACTTGCAGATCTTCATGAGCAAAGGATAATATATTTTCTAAACTCTAATTAAAGAAGTAGAGATATTTAACCTTCCTATTTAGTATAAGTACCATAAGTTCATTCTTATCATGTGCCGATTGATCCGTGTTATGGCTGTTATAACAGAGAAGATAGATTAGATATCCTACCACTGCCCATGGGGACTTTTGTCAACAGGAAATCCCCCGCTTTCCAAACCCCATCAAGGTAGGTAAAAGTTTCTGCAAGACTCGTGTATGCAAGTTTCAGTTCGGGTAGATAGGAAGTACTGCATTTTTGTAGTATTTCGCTTTGGATACGTTTTGTTTTGAGCAGTGTAAGGTTCTGTACAGTTCTTGAAGTGAAAATCCACTTATACAATCTGGCCTTCTGTCTGCTCGATGTTTGCGAACTACCGCAACTGAATGGCATATATAGAACTTGTTATCCGCCAGGAATACCAAGCCATATTCAAGTCTTGTCTCTATCACATCAGCCTTGCGTTCAATCTCTGATATAGCAATCATCGTTATGCTGCTACTTCACCCTTTTTGTTTTATACTGCCAGGAGTTGCCGCTCTTGCGCTTCGCCCACCAACACCTCCATCTACCTTTTCTGTGCCTCAAGTGGGCAATCCAGACTATACTGGCTTCGCCACCAGTGGACCGGCGGCGCTGGCAAGAACTTATGCCAAGGTAGATACAGCGCCACGGCCCGTGATCATTCATATCAGATTCTAAATTATTGGTTTTAGTACGGGAGAGCCTTGCCTGATTATGTATACAAAGCTGTCGAGCATGCTAAAGCTGCATTCCATGATAAAGGTTTGTCGCGACTTAAGAACCTGGATGCACTTAATGTTCCCCCGTATTATATTGCGACTCCTAATTTCGTATCCTTTTAATATATCCATATGGGATATAAGGATAAGAGTCAAAAATATTTGCTAATCTGAGCAGGTTCGGTGACAAATCAGCCCCAGGTTTTAGATTCGGCCTATCTTGGTGAGGTCAGCCTGGGATCACCCCCACAGAGCTTGTTTCTGGATTTTGACACTGGCTCATCCGATCTGTATGTATCCATTCCTTTACACCGTTGCTCGCAACACACAAATATCGGGACGGAAATTAAAGACGGGGAGCAGTAAACTGACACGATTCAACGTTACATAGTTGGGTTTTCTCGTCTATAACTGATCCTTCGGTTGTCGGACGTCAAAAGCTTTACGCGCCCGAAAGAAGTAAGACATCTCGGAAGATAGACGGTGCTAGTTGGAGTATCAAGTATGGAGATGGAACCTCAGCCTACGGGGATGTTTATCTCGACCAGGTTGATGTCGGTGGTATTGTCGTCAAGTCCCAAGCAATTGAGGCAGCGACAAACGTTAGCAACCGATTCACTGCTAATTCCGCCGAATCAGGCCTCTTGGGCCTTGCTTTTGGCAATATCAACACCGTTAAACCGACTAAACAGGCCACGTTTTTCGACAACGTCAAGGCTGTCTTGGCAGAACCGCTCTTCACTGTGGATCTAAAGAAGGGTGCTTTTGGTACATACGACTTTGGCTATGTTGACCAGAATAAGAAGACGAGTCACATAACATGGACTTCTGTCAACAGTTCTCGAGGCTTTTGGGATATCTCCTCGACAGGCTATGCCGTCGGAAACAACAAATTCATCAAAACTTCCATCAATGGCATACTTGACACTGGGACCACGCTTCTTTTCCTGCCTGATGAGATTGTGCAAGGGTATTACCGCAATGTCAAAGACAGCACTTATTCAACCATCGAGGGAGGCTGGATATTTCCTTGCGATAACGAGAACAACCCCGACTTTACTTTCGGCATTGGAGCGCACTATCGCGGCCGGATACCTGGCTCGTATATGAACTATGCGCAAGCGATCTCACAGTTTGGATACTGTTTCGGTGGAATTCAATCTGATGTTGACTTCGGCTTTTCAATTTTCGGAGATATCCTTCTTAAGTCTCAGTTTGTCGTGTTTGATGGAGGCAATATCAGAGTGGGCTTTGCCTCAAAGAAACTTTAAACGTGTAGCTAAAGAGATTGTTTATAAAATCCTAATTAGGTAAATCTTATAAGACATGAAGTGCTCTGCATACAAGGAACCAGTTAAATTGTATTTATTTCAAATTTCAATATCGAGTTGCTCGAGTCGTCAAGTTGAGGCTTTACATAAGATATACGAATCGACCTGCCCTAGATATCTGGAAGATCGCAATGTTTGGAGTTACTCACGTTTACTAAGTTCTAAAGACGATTTTTGCAGATACGCAGGGATTCGACATTTTGAGCTGCATCCTGCACAGATCTGATGGTGTTCTCAAAGGGCAGAAGGTAATAATCCCAATTAGAATTCTTATCATGTAGAGTTTTAAGATCGGCTTGTATATCTGTCATCCAGTACATGAGGTTGACGACTTAAGAGAGATAAGCAGTAATGCCGCCGTTGGTGAACTTATCAGACTTAAGCAATGAGCGTTTATGTAAGTGACACTTGAGGAGGTTGAGGCAACCAGATACAGCCCGAGCGATGTGTTTATGGGCTTCAGTTAGCTTGATTTTATCGTCCGTTGAGGCTTGGCAAGCCATAGCTGTGAGAGGCCACTATCGAAGGGGTTTCCAGCTGCAAGATGGGACAAGCTTTTCCATCGACAATTTGACCTTGATGCACCTTTCTTGCGCTAACTGATGAAGGTTTTGGTAAGAGACGTTTGCCAACAATGAACGAAAACCTCCAGGGCTGTTTTTCTCAGTTGGAGTAAACATCATCTGGCTGTATCTCCTACCAGCTGATCCAGTGAATCTTAGGACTGAGGCCGGCAACTTGCAAATGAAGTTTTCTTTAATCCTGCTCCTGGCCCTCTTCATCATCATATTAGATCAATCTATCTTCACCGTCATCTTCGCCCGAGTCACCTTGGTCGTCATCATGAGTCGAGCCATCTTCGTTTCCACCTTAGCTGAACTCATTTTCGCTGTCAGAGTCGAAGTAGGAACCAACTTCAGCCTCGCTATTAGTGGCATGATTGGTGTGTTTTGGAGATATGGTCATAATCACGAGATACAATAATGTGGAGTTTAAAGTAAGATATAAAGAGAAATGTAATAATAAAAGTTTCGCTTTCGAGACATTTTACCTTGAATTACCTTCTTGACCCCTGCTACTTGTTGCCTTTGGCTGCTAGAATGCTTCAGTTTCTCCTTCCATGCCTTCGCGAAGGATCTTGATCTGCTTTTTAATCTCTATCCAGAGCTCCAGTCTGTCTAGTTCACCATTATCCGAGGCTAGGTCAGCTCCAAACTCATCACCAACCAAGACCCAA